>QLPI01055531.1:0-20176 GCA_003314275.1 Chroogomphus rutilus
AGAGACTGAATGGAGATATCACTAGAAGAGGCCAAGTCTATGCTAGCCAAGGCCAAAGATGCCATGGCTCAGTAGTACAATTAATACCAAACACCAGTGCCAGAGTATCAGGTGGGAGCTCGAGTATTCCTAGATGCCTCAGATATCCAGACTACTCAGTCATCTCAGAAGCTAAGCCATTGATACCTAGGCCCCTTCATTGTCCAAAGGAGAGTAGGAAGGCATGCATATAAACTCCAGCTCTCGCAATCCCTATCTCACCTTCATCCTGTCTTCAATGTGATCAAGCTCATTCCAGCTCCCAAAGATCCCATCCCAGGCCAAAGATTGAAGCTGCCCCTCTACCAGAGTTAGTGGATGGAGAGGAACACTATGTGGTAAAAGAGGTCTTGGACAGTCACCTGATGCCAGGCTAACTATACTTCTTGGTGAAGTGGGAGGGGTATGGCTACAAAGAAAACACATGGGTGGCCGAGGAGGACATTGCAGCGCCAGTTAAAGTATAGCAGTTCTACCAGACACATCCTAGAGCACCGAGAAGGATTCTGGCAATAGCCTTCAACTTGTTAATGGCCTGTGCTTTGAGAATGCAGTACTCTAGAAGGGGGGTGATGTCGAGGGATGAAATGTTTTCCTGACCAAACTGAAACTGAGGAGCAGAGAGTAAAACAGCATGGACCAAGGAGACCAATGAGCCAAGGGAGAGATGGGCGTAAGACACACTTTCCTCAAGTTAGCCAAACTGACCATAGTCCCGTATAATGCCAACCTAAAATACCAACAACACGGGCCGGCTACCAGGGGTTTGGGTTTGCATACCTTAGGGCCCAGTTGGGGGTAAGGTACATTAAGGAAGCAAGGTGTGGGCAAAGGGTATATAGGGTATGGACTCACTGACAAGTGACCTTTTTCTCTTAGGATTCCCCCTTGTCAAGTGAGCCCCCTTCCTCCTTGTGTGCATAGACAATATCTATAACTTAGGATTTCCCCCTTGTCAGCTCTTGTGTGATGAACCACAGGCACCACAGGGGTTGCCCTCACAGGTGATGCAATTGGGTGATGGTGGTAGTGGGAAGAAGACCCTGGGAGATTAAAACCTCCAAACAATTCATGACATCATGGCATTCAAAACTTTATTTTCAAACTCCACTTACTGGCTTCATGGGTTCAGCCATTAAGAGGGAGGTACTGTTAAGTACACATTACCGAGCACTGGTTCACTCGGTTGTACCAGCCAAATACTAAATGTCTAATTCCACCCACAGGTGACCAAGTCATTTACAAGTCATACAGTATGTCAGTCTCAGCTCAGTATATTCATCATTCACATTTCCTTTTACTCACCATCCATTACTCCTACCCTGCTTATTCTTTTATGCTCTGTTTCCATTTGCCTCAGTATGTTTCTATGTTTGGTCATTATGGCTGAGGTTTCCATATCTTGTTTCCATATCTTATTCCTTTTGCATACATTTCTTATGCTGTCCTGTTCCATGTCAAGGTCTTCTATCCTTGTTTCTTTGACTATAAAAGTAGCATACTTTATGCATGTATTTCTTCATTCTGATAATCAACAGCAGTCATCTGTATAACTCTTAATCTCTTCATCTAAGTCCTAACTTGGGCCAACACTCTCAGCACTCTCCCAAGTATCTTTCCCAAAGTCTAGTAGCCTTATGGAAGAAGTGTCAAGTGCACGTACCGAGCACCCAGTAACTTGGCAGTGCCAACCAAATGATCAGTCTAATTCCACATGCAAGTGACCATTCTACACATATGTCACTTAGTACGTTGTTCTCGGCTCAGCACATTCACCACCCACATTCCCCATTTCTATCCCTCATCCGCTCTTCCCCATTCATTATCCATTAATCCCTACCCCATTTATTCTTTATTTCTCAGCCTGTCTCATCTCAGGACATTTTTTTATTGTTTTATCCTTGGCCATGACCCTATTGTTTTATATTCGGTCATTTTCCATTATTCTATTCTTGGCCACATTTCTATTATCTTATTCTCATTGTTTTATTCTCGTCCACATTCCTTATTCTATTCTTGATCATTGTGGACAGTACCTCTACATGCTCTGTATACCTTATTGTTCTCCATTCCTTATTCCACATCTCACTTCTTAACCTATATAAGTAGTACATGCATGTACATACTTCCTCATTCTGAATATTGACTTGGTTTACCTTTTCTTGTCCTCCTTTCTCCTGTCTGAAGTCCCTTACTCAGGCTGACACTCTTGGCACTCTCCTGAGTCTTCCTTCTGTCCAAATTAGTGGCACGTACGGAAAAGCAGGGTGCAACAGATGAGTACATTGAAGCCAGGCTACCCTGATCGGTCTGCAGGACTTGGCTGATTCCTGCCAGCATCATGAAGCTGGCATTATTGCAATAGTGCTCGGCCCACGCACCGTCGGCATTCCTGGTGCCTAACAAGAAGGGCGCAAGGCATGAGTACATTGAAGCCAGCCATGTCCGTTCAGTCTGTGGGACTAGGCTGGTACCCTGCCAGCATCATGTTCTTGGCACTATTGCACTAATTCTCAGCTCACACAGTCTCGGCACCTTGGTGCTTGACATTATGATCCAGTCATCTTAACTTTGTTATGTTATTACAAAGGTATGAATATTAAATTATTTCCAGAGTTGTGCTGCAGCAAAGTTTAATATTCTCTTAGACTTGTCAATTCAATGGTTATAGGGATTGGAGTGTTATTAACTTAACACCACAGTCTTGTCAGGTTCCAAAACAACTAGGCTGCTTCTACCTGGAATGAGAGGTTGGTGCATCAGGACCAGCAGGTACCAATATCAACAAGTTATCAATTTCAAATGATGGAACTGCACAGTCAAAGGCATTGCCACTTTGGAGTGCCACCTTGGCACTTGCAAAGATCTGTGACCAAAATGTAAAGGCTCAAAGCCTATATGGCCATTGAGCATGAGTTAGGTGAGAAGGATGTGAAGGGAAATTTGGAGGTATGGAGAGTAGTATATATACTGTAACTACAGCCGACCAAGTGGATAAAGGGTTTATGAGATTGCAAGTGACTCGTGTCGCAGACCTTGACATAGTATGGTGTGACACGTGACACCGCGAAAGATGAGGCGCGTCCGACCATGGTTGAATTCGCTCAAATCTCGCAACCTTGCTACGCAAGTCCCCCTGCCAGGCAGAGACTGCTCCCAGATTACTCCCCCATATTCCATTTTACTTGAAAAACTTGCCATAGTCCGCAAACACCTCAACCGTCCCTTGGCCCTGGCGGAAAAGATCCTCTACAGTCACCTTCATGATCCAAATACACTTGCCGGTCTGAATGATATTCGAGGCTCAGCATACTTACAGCTCAACCCGCAGAGGGTTGCTATGCAGGACGCTTCTGCTCAGTGAGTCGCTTTCGAACGTCAGTCATTCTCACGGCTTTGTAACATCACTTCAGGATGGCATTGTGAGTGACTTTGATCCATGTGGAGATTCTCAATTTAGTGAATGGATGATGATAGGTTGCAATTTATGACTTGTGGATTATCTCAGACCAAGGTTCCTACCAGTATCCATTGCGATCACCTCATTCAGGCGGTCGATGGTGCAGAGCCGGATCTTAAGGCTTGTCCAGTTTGATTACGAGAAGTATGCTAGTAACTGATAAACACCATCTAGCGCTCCATTGTCTCAAACAAAGAAGTCTTCGACTTTTTAGAGAGTGCGTCGAAAAAGTACGGTAAGTATATTCATATGCACAGCCAACGTGTTTTCCGTTTAATTGATTCACATAGGTATTGAATTTTGGCGTCCTGGGTCGGGGATAATTCATCAGATAGTGCTGGAGAACTACGCAGCACCAGGAATGCTCATGTATGTCCTAATGGTTTCAAGGGCTCCGACTACTTAAATATTTGTTCGACAGGCTAGGCACAGGTATGGTATTCTGAGTAACCTCACACTGAACCTATCCAAACATTACCTTTCCCGCAACAAGATTCGCACACGCCTAATGCTGGTGGCTTGGGCCTTCTTGCCATAGGTGTCGGAGGTGCCGATGCTGTTGATACCATGACAGGTACACCATGGGAACTTAAAGCACCACAAATTGTTGGTTTGTATCATCATTATCCTCTCTCGTATTTCAGGTTATTATGCACATCCAATCGCCGATACTTGTTTTCCTAGGTATCCGCCTTACTGGTCAGATGAACGGGTGGGTTACACCTAAGGACCTTATATTATATTTAGCGGGAAAATTGACTGTCAGCGTAAGTTTGGCATTTGTATGTATTCTGTCATTTCTCACCCTTCCGATACGTTATTAGGGAGGCACCGGAAGAATTTTGGAGTACTTCGGTCCTGGCGTTGAATCTCAATCGTGTACAGGTATAAGGAATAGTATTAACACCTCGTCTTTCCTCCCCACTAATATTTCCTTTCAGGATTGGCAACTATAAGTAATATGGGTGCCGAAGTTGGAGCAACAACTTCAGCCTTCCCGTATACGGCCTCTATGCGTTCATATCTTCATGCAACCGGTCGGTTAGTAAACCCTTCCGCCACTCGTAATTTGAATATGCTGCTTATTGGGTGACAGAGGTCCAGTGGCAGATGCAGCTGACTGGGCACAATCCCAAGCCGGATATCTCAAGGCTGACGAAGGCGTGGAATACGATGAGGTGATTGAAGTGAATCTTTCCGAATTAGAACCTACAATCAATGGACCTTTCACTCCTGACTTGGCAACTCCATTATCACGCTTTGGAGATTTTATCAAAAACCAGGGATGGAAGGATGAGCTTTCAGCAGCTCTGATAGGTTCGTGCACGAACAGCTCTTATGAGGATATGGTGAGGGTGGCTTGACAGTATCTCAAACGGCCAACGTGTTAATTACATTTTCACTTGGTCAGACTCAAGTCGCGAACCTTGCTAGGCAGGCTAAGGACGCAGGATTAAAGGCAAAAGTATGATCAAGCAAGGTCATCCTGCACAATAAACTGCTCGACTCAACGCATTGAACACAGGTACCTTTTCTGTGTACGCCTGGATCAGAACGGATCCGAGCTACCATGGACAGGGACGGTCTCACTGCGGCATTGAAAGACGTTGGGGCTGTCGTGCTTGCGAATGCTTGCGGGCCTTGTATTGGGCAGGTAAGTTCGCGACTGCCCTTGTCCAATCAACTAAATCTCCAATTTCAAAAGTGGAAGAGGGAACATAAAAATGAGGAAACGAATGGTGTGTACTCCAATCATTGCAAGAATACCCGGTGAAAGACCTCCGATTTTGTAGCTATCCTCTCGTCATTTAACCGGTATGAATATTTCTTATGGTTTACTTGATACTGAGTACCAGAAAGCAATTTCAAGTCCCGGAATGACGGTAATCGTAACACAGTAATGCATTTTTTGAGGTCAGTCACCATACCACTCACGGTTTTATCAGATGAATTTTTTGGCCTCCCCGACGGTGGTAACGGCTCTAGCTTTCAGTGGGAAGTTGACCTTCAACCCTCTAACTGACTCGCTGGAATGTCCTGATGGAAAGTCATTCAAATTTGTCCCTCCAGTGGGGACCCATCTTCCTGACAATGGCTTTACACATGGTAAAAATCTCGTCATCACCACCGCAATCATTCTCTGAGCTGCGAATTCCAACAGGCGACATCTCCTTTTATCCCCTTGCGAATCCAAAGCCTCAGCCTAGCACTGAGATTGTTATCTCACCCACGTCAACCAGACTAGAACTTCTTGAACCGTTCTGTTCCCACTTCGGTGCTTCCAACAATCGGGGTTTAGAGCTCCCGCCGTTGAAGGTCCTTATGCGGGTAAGGGGAAAATGTACCACTGACCACATCTCTGCAGCTGTGCGTGTAATATGTTCATTTGTCAGGCTGTAGCCACTCACGTGCGATACAGGGCCCTTGGTTGAAATATAAAGGCCATTTGACAAACATCTCAGAAAATCTTTGTGAGTCCTGGATTCGTTCATGCACTCTGAGGTTTGTACTAATTTTCAAACTCCAGTGATTACTGTGTGCACCTTCTTTAACACTGTTGAATGACAATTCTTAACGCCAGGTCAGGCTGTCAATGATGAAGGGGGTCAAGTAAATGTTGCATTCGATTACGGTCACACTTATGATCAATCCCCAACCGATACAATCCCCAGAGTGGCACAACGCTTGAAAGCCCGCAATACTCCTTGGGCACTCATCGTAGATCAAAACTATGGGGAAGGCTCGGCACGGGAGCATGCTGCTCTACAGCCGCGATTCTATGGCAAGTATCTTTAGAGTTGCGAAGACTCGCTTTTACCGATGCTGATCATCGCAGGCTGCGCAATGATTGTCGCTCGGTCATTTGCTCGTATTCACGAGACAAATCTTAAAGTAAGTCCACAATAAGAACTGAGGTTCCTTTAACAATGTTTTCTTAGAAACAAGGTATTTTGCCTCTTTGGTTTATTGATGAGCTGGATTATGGGCGCATTGGTGCCGGAGATACCATCGAGACTATGGGTCTTGAACAGATTTTTAGGGGAGCAGGCAGCCCATTAGTTCGCCTCAAAGTCACTAAGCCCACAGGCGACTCTTTTCACCTGGACACGAGGCATACCATGTCGCCACACCAGCTTAAATGGCTCCAAGCGGGTTCTGCGTTGAACCACATTCGTGCTATGAATCTAAGTTCGCAAAATTAGCACATCACGTATTATATTACTGGTTTTTTTTTGGTACTTTTTTTTCACTCTACAGCTCTGATACCTGGGATGGGTTGTCCCTTGGCCAAGGCCTCTCCAGCCGCTCTTAACTGTCCTTTTTCTGCAACCCAATTCCCCTCCCTGCATTTCATCCAATCAAGAGCATCTTGAGCTATTTTCATTGCAGAGAAAGGCATTCCTCCAAGCTTTGCAACTTTTAATCCGTGACTATCTCTATTCACTCCAAGCCGGAGGCGATGCGAATATGCAAAGTGCCCATCCTAGCAATAAATGAGGTTATACATGTAAAATGTATGGTTAACTAACAGTGTCATACCTTTGTTTCATCAACATCAGTACAGAAGAAACCTATATTCTTGAAAAAGCCTCGAGGGCCAGCTTCGTCCGTGTAACCAACCATATCGGCTACCTCATGGAAGTGGGTAGCGAAGAGGGCTCGACAACGATTCACATTATACAAATGGTGCACTGTAGCAAAGGCTATGGCCAGGCCATCCTTCACAGTAGTTCCTCTGCCCACTTCGTCCATAATTACCTGGATGAACCATCACAAAATATAAAAGTAGCGGCACAATCGTACTTACGAGACTTCTGTTGGTAGCATGATTTAGAATATCAGCCGTTTCCAACATTTCCACCATGAATGTGCTTCTATTTCTAAACAGGTCGTCCTTGGCTCCAATGCGCGAGAACAACTTGTCAATGATACCTATGCTGGCTTTATCTGCTGGCACAAATGACCCACATTGAGCCAGTATTGCTAAAAGGGCTGTCTGGCGCAATAAGGTCGATTTTCCGGCCATATTTGGACCAGTAATGATATGTAGTTGACTATTTGATGTGAGCGATACAGTGTTAGGCATGAACACACGACCCGAGCTCAAGAGACCCAACTCCACAGACGGGTGGCGACCATTTGTAACTGTGTAGGATGTGCTAGGAATGTTAGTTAGTCGATAATCTTCCCCTTTTTCTGAAATAACCCACCTAACATCAAGTACTGGACGAACGTAATGCATCTCGGCTGCAAGATTTGCGAAGCCAAGGGTGACGTCTAATTCATCCATAATTCGAGCATTTCGACGTAGAGCATTCGCCTCCATGTTAACTTCGTTACGCAATGTCTCGAAAGCATTCCTCTCTGCTGCAAAGATCGCCATTATTGTCTCTATAATTTCGCTTCCGAGGCCATGCCAAACCTAAAAAATATTAGGAGGGGCTCATCATCTCCTTCAAAACTTACTTGATTGAAAAATGATTTAGAAGAGGTTGTTGAAGCGATCGGGATAAACTGTGACGATTCCTCAATCATGGCAAGGTCTCTCTTAGATTTACCGATATGTACATGTACACCGTTTTTGCCTGATGATCGAAGGCTCAGGGACGGTGCATCTATTGCAATTTAAGTCAAAGTCAAAATAGACTAGGCATAACATACCGTATCGACGCTGTAGCTCTTGTTCCAGCCTTTGGCGGCCGGCCTCTGCGTCTCTCAAGCGAGCATGGAGTGAAGTGAGTTCAGGCGAAAAACTGTTACTCCGGGTCAGACCAGGACGTAAATATCAAAGATAAAGATTACTCTGGCTTGATTGCTGTTTTCAACTGTCCTGTCCAAGTGGAGGTGGTCGTGTTCATCCGGATTGCCTCGTGAACACTATTAGTTAAGTCTTCCTGGTTAGTCTCCTGGTCAACAGTGATCAGTCCACTGATATCCACGGCCATTCCAATGCGCAATGCCAGCTTGTTTAAGTCTGCCATTTTATCCAGGAGGCGCCGAAGGTCCATCCATTCCTCGTCCTCTCCCGAGGAGCATCTCTGCGATTCCATCTGATATTCCAATTCAAGTCTGGTCTTAATTTCCTGCCAAATGTCGATGGCACTCTTGACGGCTGCCAGATCCAGGATGTCACCTTTCCCTAGAAGAAATTTTTGCACTATCCGTGAAGCGTCCTCTAAACGCTTTAGAAGCAATACTAAATCATCTCGCAAGTGATGCCTCGCATAAAATAGAGACACAAGGTTTTGCCTTGCGCGAATTTCCCTCAATGAAGTGCTAGGTGAACCTGACCACCGGTGAAGGTTTATTAGTTGATGGACAAGCTACAGCTAGAAACTTGGCACATACAAAGCCACCTCGCAAGGAGACGGGTCCCGCTGCTAGTCACCGTACGTTTGATGACGCTCAGTAGACTACCAGTGGTACCACCCTCCCGCATTCCCTCCCTGATCTCTAACGATTTGATTGTTTGTGAGTCCATATACATCCTATCTTGCTGGCCTTGCCGAGTTGGTGACGACAGCAGCGGCATATGTTCGAGAAGATGGGCTTGGAGAAATGTGGTAAGAAGTGCTATAGCTGAGGTCTCATGTTCGGTGAAAATATGTTTTGCTGAAGAGGACTGACAGAAAGGAATCTCCGTAACAAGATCACCGGCGTGCGAAGCGGGAGATGTCAGATCGAAGGTGGGAAGGGAAGATCCTAGCTGAGAGTGATTTATGTATGACACAAAACATCCCTCACCGGCCACGGCGAGGAGAATAGGATGGAATGGGATTTGCTTCAGCGCAGAATTAAGCACAACTTCACATGGCGCAATTCTAGCGATATCATCCTTGAGGTTTCCAATGGTAGACTGCTGAGCAAAAAATTCACCAGTTGAGACATCTATCCAGGCAAGACCGAGAATTCCTTCTGCATTTGTCCCACGAGGATGGCTATTGGCATCATTCGATGCATTATTCTTGCCGTGACATGCCAAACCACGAGGGGGGTCTATCTGTAACCCATCGATGGCAAGCAAGTAGTTGTTTTCATACGGGTTCAGGAAAGTTTCGTCGATGAGTGTTCCTGGAGTGAGCACTCTTACAACGCGCCTATCGAACCCTTCCTCAGAATTTTTTCGCCTAAATTCTTCGCACAATGCCACGCATCTCTGGTGGACTTGCACCAGAACCTTTAAATGTCGATCGAGATGAATGATAGGAAAACCACACATAAGAACCTCTTGGCGGTCCCAGATACGTTTGGTTAATTTAATTGAGAGCAGTTGTGCAACTTCAGACGCTTGGTCAAAATATGACTAATGGTACATGAATAAGAAGACAAGACTGAAAAGTTGAAAGAAAAAATACCTCGTAGAAGTTGCCTACTCTTGTGAGTAGGATGCAATGAGGGAATTTAGCAAGATTCTCCAAAATCCCTGTGGCAAGTTGGTTTTGGGGCAAACGTGCAGTCCCAACAACTTATGATAATCAGGATAATCCATAACGTACATGAAATTGGTTACCTTGGCCTTTCTCCTCATTAAGAAGGATTTTGCGTGGTTTCTTTCTTCGCCTCAGGTTGGCTGTAGCATGGAATTAGTAAGGAGTGACTACCTAGAATTCAGGGAGCAAAAATACGTGGGTCTTCCTTATTTATAGCATCACCATCAGAAAGCACTTCGGTTTCTGTAGTGGGCCTTGTTTTCAGGCTGACTTCTTCTTTAGCTGATGCTATGAATTGTCATTCATGATGTCACCTGCATGTATTATGGTCTTACTTGGTCCCACTTCTGAGCTCGCGTCGATTTCCCAAGAACGACGGTTCGGCCCATCTTCTGTGGAATCCCGTTACTATACTATATTATGAAGAGGCAGATAGGACCATGCCTGTGAGCAAAGACTTGGTGCTCAGCTCTGTCTCTGTCTCTGTCCCTGCCAAATGCCATGGGAAGGTTGTAGTATGGCATCAATCACTGAACCTACCGGAAATAACGGTGGCCTGGTCATGTTTCGTTCTTCGCTTTCTTAGTAACCCTGCAAGAAAATCTAAAATTGTTGGGGAAATTGAGCATTCTAAATTTGCACAAACTTCGATGATCGCCTGGATGAGGGCCTTCATTCCGAAACTCTACACCCATATTGAGTGGGCATGATGGATAGTGGACAAAGGCACACACTTTCTTCACATTCTGAAGCTAGAAAACGAGAGCAGCTCCCCGAGGACTCTTTGGAAGAAATCAGTCCTCCAAGCCACTCCCCAAGCGGCGGTGAATTAGATCCGTCAAAAAGTTTCATGGTGGTGGGAAGCTCTTTGTATTTCTTTCGGACGAGCACCTTGTTGACTTCAGTTTCAGTAGCAGTGGCGTCTGATTTGAAGCGAATCCAACTAGGTACGAACATAATTAGATGGTTTTTTCGAGATAATCGAATTGAATTAATGGAGACATAAGAAGATAAATTCATGAGAGTAGCCATAAGCTGCCCATTCCTCCTTAGTACACAGCTGGGTTGAAATGGCGGAAGTTGAAGTTTCGGCGTTTACTCTGCCCTACATCTGCTCCTTTCAGAACCATCACGAGCCTTTTCTTTTCACCTTCCTCTACTCCCAAATACTATGGCTGGCAGACGTAGCGGTGCTAAAAGGAATGTTAAGAAGGGTGTTCAGTTCACTCTTATGGTAGTTGGTCAGTTTCTTAATGCTCAATTTTTTTTCGTGGGTTTCCGGATGAACACTCTCCTAGGTGCCTCTGGAACTGGACGCACTACCTTTGTGAACACTCTGTGCGAGTCTGAGGTCCTCGGCCATAAGGTCGCCGACAATGCTGAGACTGCTCACGTCGAGGAAGGCATTAGGATCAAGCCTGTTAACGTTGGTCAGTTTCACTCTTGATTATAATTCTGTATCATGCCACTAAAGTGTTCGTGTAGAACTTGAAGAGGATGGTGTTCGTATTGCACTCACTATCGTTGACACGCCCGGTTTTGGTGATAATATAGACAATGAATTTGCGTGGGTAAATTATCAGCACATCATCTGACTGGTTTTGATTTTCATCCACAGTTTTCAAGAGATCGTTGGCTACTTGGAACGTCAATATGACGATATTCTTGCCGAAGAGTCCAGGATTAGACGTAATCCAAGGTTTAGAGACAACAGGGTGCATGCATTGTTGTACTTCATCCCCCCCACGGGACATGCGTAAGTACTGCCAATCCTTTCACGTTTCCTGACTCTATGATCAGTGTACGATTATCAGTCTACGTGAAATGGATATTGAGCTCATGCGCCGCCTTTCTCCACGCGTTAATGTCATCCCTGTAATCGGTAAAGCCGACTCGCTCACTCCTGGTGAGCTCAAGGGGTTTAAAAAGAGGGTGAGACATTTTAGTCAATAAGTATAACTTATCAGCGGTCGCTGATAGCCGTTTAGATAATGGAGGATATCGAACATTACGACATCCCTGTCTATAACTTCCCGTATGACGTCGAGGAAGATGATGAAGACACCATCGAAGACAACAGCGAGCTTCGAGTGAGTAACTAGCTGTCTCCTGCAGATCATTACGTAACAACGCAAATCAGGCCCTTATGCCCTTTGCAATCATTGGTTCTGAAGATGAGATCGAAGTGGACGGACAGTTGGTTCGCGCAAGGATTTACCCATGGGGTATTGCTGAAGTTGACAACCCGAAACATTCCGATTTTAGTAGACTGCGGAGTGCTTTGCTCAAGTTTGTAAACTTTCGCTCTTACTGTTCGCCATCATTAACTTCATTTTTAGTTCACATCTGATGGATCTGAAGGTAAGATGATATGTTTTGTTCATCTGAATGGGTATCTGACTTATGTGTATGCATCTCAACAGTCCCTGACTCATGATCTCCTATATGTGTGTTTCTAGTCGTCCTAGATTCTGGATAGGTGCAGTCGTTGATGGTTTCTACAGGAAACATACCGTACGGAGAAATTGTCCAGGACGGTACACGCCGACCAGACGTACGTGAGGTCATATGTCTCCGATTGCAAACTCTCTGAGACCCCATTCTGTCAGCGACTCATCCATACTCCCTGAAGAACTTGCCACCCAGAGCGTTCGCCTCAAAGAGGAACAGCTTCGCAAGGAAGAGGAGAAGGTAAATCGTTTCACTCTTTTTCAGGTCTTATTTAATTCGTCTGCAGTTACGCGAGATCGAGTTGAAGGTTCAACGTGAGATCAACGAGAAGAGGCAAGAGCTGCTTGCCAAAGAGGAGTCACTTAGGTATGTTGTTCCTTTATTCGGTAGGACGGCCTTAAGACTGATGATCATGATGTGCAGGAATCTTGAAAGTCGACTTGCCGCCCAGGGATCACAAGCAGAATTCTGAGCGAGCCGCTCTCTGCAAGGTCTGCAAAATAGTGCTGGAATGCTCCCCGATATGCATACCCATACCTTCCTTTCTTTTGAAAGTTTTTTTTGCCTCTGGATTGAGCTTTACCTACTTTCTCTTGGAAACTACGATAATACGATGTCTACTTGTTTGAATGGACTTGACACTCCTTACCATTACTTTCTGCTTGAGCGCGTTGTGATGGAATGCTTAGCGTGAGAAACCTGGGTCTGAATTGGAGGTTCAACTTAGCAACTTGCTCACGGTTTGTAGCGACCTTGTAGACGTCTGGCCGCCGTCTCATACGACGAGGACAGCCCGTGGCTATATGCTTCAAGAGCCTATCCCGGAGTCGATTTCCTGGGACTGTGACCGAATCCCAGCAATTCCTTTGACAGACCCACAATCGGATACTCTTTCCTCCCCATCTACCAGTTCTTTGCTACCAATCCTTTGTCTCGGCTGGCCCTTTCTGCAAAGCCCTCTGCCATCACTACTTTCGCAGACACGTGTCCAGGCCATCCTCGCCAATTATTCAGCTGTTGGTTCTGGATTCCTCAGACAAGATGGTTGATATGCAAAACTATCCTGCGGCCAAAGGACCATCTCAAGCTACAACAGCACGCCCGTCGTCTCGCCGGGCACTCACCGCTGCTCTGGAGTTAGCACAAGAGGCTGTCAGACTTGATACTACCAATGACGATCCAATCGGTGCTATCCAGGCTTACAGTCGGAGCGTGGCGCTCCTGAGCGAAGTAATGGAGAGAGTTATGCGAGGTGAAGATACTAGCGACAGTGGAAGAGATCGGCGACGTGGGGGAAGACGAAGAAGCGTTGTCGCCAAAGAGGAGGAAGTCAGGAGACTCAGGTCTATCGTTAGTTCCTCCTCTTCTATAAGTCATACACCCAGTCTCATAATATCTTCAGCATGACACCTATGCCGATCGCATGAATATCCTTAGCGACATTTATAATGTCGATCCGTATAACCCTGACGGAGCAATTATGGAGAACCAAGCTCGAAAGTTGCATGAGCCACCTTTATCATCTGCCACTGAAGGGTTAGCAGAGGAAACTGAACGAGGTGATTCGTTTGATGGTGAAGAGCTCATCGGGTCCGCGATGCTGGCTCCTTCTCGAGATTCTACGTCTACTCCAGATTCCTCACGGACGGGCAGTGACTACCCATGCACGACCGACCATTCTCTACCAGACTTCGAAATGGTTCATCCCCCGTCATTTCAGCAAACAGGTTCTGTGGTGCTCTCCTCATCTGTCATACACAACTCCGCAAGTTCGTCTACGAATCCCCGCGTGTCAATACTGCCTCCTCCACGTCCCCCTCCTTCCGGTCCCCTACCCACACGGCCTCGGAATGGTTCACTGGGCACCCTCCCCCCCCAAGCACCTCCTCCCCGGGTTGTGCCACCTCCCCTACCCGCTGTCTTTGAGTCAGCTGATTCCTCCCGAAGTAATCTTCTCTCTTCTGTGTCAACGCGACCGAGGGGAAATTCTACCGCTCACAAACGAACTGGATCGGATAATAGACTAGAAGCACTCCAAGAAGAGCCTGATGGTCGATTGATCTCTCAAAGCGAGGTGCCTGACGCGGTTAGAACCATTTATTATAGACAGCCACACGACCCGGTATCATATTCTCGACACTACCCTGTGGATGAAGATGAATACCGTACAAGTATCACTCGGCCACCAAGCCAATATCTGATTGCGCCTCAGGCTCATCCCCCACTACCTCCTGTGAAAGATGCTCCACCACTTCCGCCTATTCCAACGTTTGCTACACCCCCAGCGTTGAGCACGCCGTCGCCACCTTCTTCTTCCCCTCAACCGTCACCCATGACGCCTCGTGGAAATTCATTAATCACTCAACCGCATCCGTTTTCCGTCCAAGAACCTCCCGTGCATGTTTCCCGCGCAAGGGGAATATCAACACCTACATTCCGCTCGGATACATATTCTCAACCTTCACAGTTGATTATCAACTCAAATATTTCTGGAGGGACTATTTTGCAAAGGCGAAGCAAATCGTCGACAGGCACACTTTCTTCCCAATCTTCTTCACGTTCATCTCCACCAGGAACAACGGTGCCTAGTTCGGGGCACATTTCTCCTCCGTCAACATCACTGCCAGTTGTACGATTGACAACATCATCCCTGCCTGCAAGCACGGCGGGCAGTCTAGGTATGGGGCGAAGTCGTTCATCATCCCAGCCTCCCCGACCTATCATCGGTTCCAACTCTTCCCTTTCCGAGTTTGGAGTCCGACCGTCAGGACCTTCATCTCAAAACTTTGTCCATACGCATGGGCCTTTGCCACGAAAACCTTCATTCCCTTCCCGCTTCAATCCCGTGGTACAGAACTCTGGAACCCCTGTCAATATACCCCCAGTATCGGGGACGTCTTCATACCTTCCATCTTCGCCACTCCCTTCATCACCCCCTACAGATCCGCTCCGTAAACCCTATCATCTAATGTCTTTGTTGCGGATCACGATGACTAGCAAGTCAGGTGGGTATATCACTCGACGGTTACATGTACCGCACGAGGTGTGGTCACAGGGTGGGGCAAAGCTTCTCAATTTGCCAGAAAAGGTCCGAGTAGTTGAGGTGCTTTGTCACGCTTTAGAGGAAGTCCAAAACGCTAGTAGCGAGGTTACGTCTGGCACGGCTGTCAACGGAACAACGTCTGGGGGCGGACGGAAAGACTTTGAACGTTGGGTTACCAAACTAGATGAATGGAACGGAGCCTGTGAAAGTGTTGTAGGAAGTGTTGGAAAGAAGCTGGGAGTAGGTGAAGGTTTTGGTGCGAAAAAGAGCGGTGGGGTGAGTCTGTTAGTAGAATTTCACTCAAACTGGCATCATAAGCGATTTTTGCAGGTAACTTCATGGAGTGGCAAATTCGCGCGTTCATTTGACCGAATGACCAATGGGAAGAAGTGAGCCAATATTCTTTGTCCAAACACGGTGTGGCAATTGTATTGATTTGTTCCTTGCGTTTCGTAGTCTTGACTCTCCAGCCAGCTATGTTGCTGGACTCACCAAGCTGTTTCTACTCGCCCAGCTGTTAGATGAACATACTAGAGCGCTTCTCGTATCGTCACCTTCATCATTGTACAGCTCAATTCCGTTAGACATACGTCAAGCACTTGAGCTCAGGTTCAAAAGGTCGTCTGAATTTTTTGCCAGTGTCGTCCTCACCTTTGTTGTTCGAGACCTTTCCCAATTGCTGGACAAGTACGTGAAGAAGGGAGAGAAATGGTTGGCGGAGTGAGTTGTCGAGCATACCGTTGTGCGTCAGTACTCCCCGTGGACAGGGTATCTTATGTGTCATTTTGGAAAGTTAGACATATCATCTGGATGTTACAACTGCGCCGTGTTTCAGGTCTCGATTTCCTTTTCGATTCTCCCCTCTTTGCTTTTCGATGTTGTTTTGTCAGGGTGCACATAATGCTGTTGCAGAGGTTTTGTACGATTCATGGCAGAAATAACAGTTCAAGTTTCAGGCTTTTCCCAAAACGGCTTGATTTTACTCACGTGACTGATCCAGTACGATTGCTTGTAGTGAAGCTTGCGAAAATTCAGCTATTCTGTTTGGCTACTGACACCCGCAATAAATCCTTACCCATTATCGTGTCCTGCACATAAAAGCACAAATGTACCACAAAAACTCCCAGCATCTCTCCTGAATGTGAGAGTGAACAGTATCTTGCAATTAGCTGTGGTTCCTTCAAATTAGATAGCAGAACAATGTCTTGTTAAGTATCTGGACCATCCTGTCATCACCGCTATCAATCGGAACCTCCTGTTGCACAGGCTGCACACTTCGCACGTTCTGCTAATTCCGTACGCGTACTCCAAGCATGCAAGGCCCTGGGCCGAGTGTTCCACATCTCCCTCACCTTTTCCTGCATCCTCATCCCCCCTTCATGCTGGCAGCCTTCGCCGTCTGGTACCCATGGTGGTCACACGCGCCACCCTTCGCAGCTTGAGCAAGGACCCCGTTGTCACTATCTTCTCCATGTACACCGAGGCCCGCGAACACTGGGCCTCGCCTTGAGCAGCGACGCCCGTGGAACCGACCTCCCGCCAGCCGGCGCGCGACGCCAGACAGCAGTACTTCGGATGCATCCCCCATAGCGCCGGAACAGCCGGGCTCGTCGATAGCCAGTCGCCTGTGCACAGGGAAACTGCCCTCTACATTCTAGAATGGCCATCTCACTCTTCCTGATGTCAGCGAGCACCATTCCTCAATTGCCAGCACATGCCACTCAACTCAGGAGTCGGTCTGGCTGCCTTTACATGTGCCATTCTGTCCTTGTAGATACATAGAACACAACTTTTATCCTGTATTATATGCATACTTCATTCACAATCCTAGCCTCAGAAAGGCCTCAGGTTGCAGTAGTGGGGTCGGAACAAGTCATGGGAGTGGAAGATGTGGGAGAACTAGGACACTCCAATACACGTGTCTTCCCCGATCACGCACGCCCGTATGCATGCTTAAGGTGAATGCGACCCTCGTAGGTATCATCCGCAGGTACCAGAAGGCACTCACCTTTTCGGAGTCCTTACGCAGAGAAAGAATAAAAACTCATATGGGAGGTTTAGGTAAAGGCAGGTGATGAGTATTTGCCATTACATAATAAGTCTCGCTTCTGCAATGGTCCTAGCAGCTAAGTCTCTCGCGTCCTGTGGGTCATTACTTCCACGAATCACTCTCTAGTAACTGATACTTTCACCATAATATTAAAGCATCTCGCAGAGGCAAACCAGCCATCCCTCGCAAAAACATTCTTAAACGTCGCTCATCTGTCCCACTCCAAATTGAAACGCCTGCGACAAATATTCAAGGCCAAGATTTGGAGGAGGAAAACGAACAGAACTGTCAAGATGAGGACAACACTGGTGAAAAGTGAGCTGTCCCCTTTCTGTCGAAGATGGGACGGACACTCATACTCCTGCAACATTTGAGCATGATTGACGTGATAAGAATTCTGCAAGAATATCAAAGTGTGTATATTCTGTGCTGCAGTATATTGTATTTGCTTATTTTTACATAGAAAAGAAGTCCTCCAAGTCCTCATCTCGAATCGCAGCTGTCGAAGCAAAGAAAACCGAAATCAGGGCTCTTCGTAACATGGAAATTCATCAAATGAAGCAAGAAGGGGCAGCATATATGTCGGTTTATATCAAAAATTTACATTTGTTGCCGGAGAGTATTCAGTTGACTCTTAAACACTACGAATAGAGCGCAAGTAAAAGCCAGAGTAGTAGAACTGAGAGAACAAGAAGTTCCCCCGGAATCGACATTTGTAAATGTTGCTGCACTTTTTGCAAATCGGACCGTATGCCATTTTCCCCTGTCCCAAGGAGATTTCAATCTGACACAACATAGAGTGGGGTCGGCTCACAATTAGCCATACTGTCACAATTTTTCTCTGAAGTATCTCCATCGCGTCTTGAACTCATTGAGGGGAACAGCGCTGATGGTACTTCTACTATCTTTCAAGTGTTCAGCTTGCACGCTAACATGTGAGATCGTAATTAAGTTCGATCCCACCCAGCCAGATTCGAAAAAATTGGAAAGAAAGTCAAGAAAACAGCACAAAAGGAACTTCAAGGTGGTCTGGAGGAACAACAGGTGAGAGTCTAACAACGAGATTCACTTCTACGTCGTAGACGAAATTCGAGCTAATATCTCTTCACTAGCTTGCCACAGACGCACAGGCCTACCTCGAGCACTTCAAGCATATCGTCCAGATTTAATACGGCTTCAACTTACCTTCCCGCCTTTTGGGTCTCGCCGTTGAGTATCGGAAATCACTCTTAATGTTTTACACTTCAGTCCAGGATGAGTTTCGCACTTTAGCATCCCAACTTCTACTTAATCTTCACAACATTCGCAGCTGTTCCAACTGTCTGTTATTTTAAGGTGGGAGTAGATATTGATTGATTGCGCGATTGAATAATATAACTGTACTAGTGTCGAGTCCGAATCTAGAAATGGCAAGCTTCACAAGTTCCATTATGGAATGTAGATAAGCACTCGAGAGTCAATGGTGGGATAGCTTTGGGAATGGTGATCAGACATCAGTTTCATCTTGAAAAACAACAAATTCCATTCAAGTCTCAATTGGCATTATCACTTGATACTTGGTTGGGAAATCGAGCCTTGCAAGTTTGGGTAAATAGACAGAGCGTACACCGCGATCGACCGGTTCAATGCCGCTATCATCATCCCCACCTTAGATACTGATGTCAATATCACTTTTTTAACGTCAACGATGTCCGAAATTGAGCCACCGGCAGTGAAGGCTGCGTTTAATTTGCCGAGACCTACTGAGTTCCGCACAATTCAGATGATCCGAGACTAGTGATATTCAAAGAGGCAGATATGGACACAGAAATTAAATCAGCTTTGAACACTCCTGTGCTAGTCGTCCTCATGAGACGAACGAAAACAGACTATGATCCTGAATTTGAGACGTTTGCTGCATCTAGATTCAAGTTTATCGTTAGGTTACGGTAATACCATGGATACGTCCCAACCAAGGTTTAGTTGAACGTGCACACGGTAATGATGACTGTGCCCGAGACATCATAGACATTCCTCTAGTCTTCGGGTCCTCGACAGCAATCCAAAACGGAGAAGGAGTTACTCCTGATTTTCTCAGATTGTGATATCCCGCATATCGAGATATCTTTCCCCCTTCCCTCGGTGGCAAAATTCAAGCTTCAGATGCATCGGTGATGCAAGATCTAGCTGTGATCGCGGTCATCTCTTGGGAGAGAATCTGAATAATTTAACCTTTGGAAGCTGATGGGTGGAGCCAGTGGCATTACTGTGATACAGCCCTCATGGGCAGTTCGTTGATGACATTTGAGGAAAAGTTGACCATTATGTTCGCTCAGCTCCGCGGATTCGGACGTAACGAGGATAGGCCTGACCTCTTTCTCTCCGACCTCTGACAGCACTTTGCTGGATATAGCTTCTCCAGCCTCATCACATACTACTGGCTCATGATAGTGACAGCATGTGTATTCGATTAAACGCGTGCTACTCGAGGAACAAATTCCAGAGTGAGGAGGTGTAATGCTGAAAAGTCTAATGTCCAAGATATATGACTCAAATATATCTTTTGATGCATTACCCTTCACGTGTCCCCTCCTGGCCTTCTCGGTCTTGTAATCCTTCCTTAGGAGGCTCACCCGTTTTTCCGTCTAGTTCGGACTACCGTACACTTCGAGTGTTTCGATACGTGCGTTAACATACCTTGCCTAGTCAGAGATCAACTTTCT
>QLPI01055757.1:0-18193 GCA_003314275.1 Chroogomphus rutilus
TTTTTTTTTTTTTTTTTTTTTTTTTTTTTTGCCTCTGATGTTGTCGTGGTGGTGCAATGATGTGTCCGTCAGTAACATTACGCCTAACCTCTCACATACTTCTCTCATCGAAGATGTCGGGACACGCGGCTCAATCGAACAACGAGCAAGGTCACTACTTCATGATTCTCGCATTACATCTACGGAAGACCGACGGGATTTTTGCGGACGCTGTTCTAAATGGGTCCATTTGGAAGAAATCTGCTGCATTGATAGCTGGAATTCCCATATTTCTGAACGTGGGCCTATTAAAACTCCAGGGTATGATTACCATTATACTCGCTGCATATCTTGGTCCACTAACCGTGACTTTGTAATCACCATGAGGCCAACGCCGAAGGTTATAAATTCAAGAAAGTACCGAACAGAAAAGGAAAGAGCTGAATTGCTTAAAAATGACCCCCGTACCAGTCATGTAGAAGCTCGACGGGTGCGATGCGGAATGTGTGGATCTTGGATAAAGCTTAGAAATACAACGACGTATTGCCCAACTCCGTGGCTAGTTCATGCAGAAAGATGTAGTGTAAAGTTAGTAACGTTCCTCCCATTTGCGTGATAAGTCTTGATCTCAAGCCAATCGCAGGTTTGGCATAACCGAGAAGTCATCCAACCATTCAGTCCCGTCGAACGCACCTATGTCAGCTACTCCAGATGATTAACTTTGACTTGGATCTAAACCGATTATCTCACCGTTATGTGGGGAGCAAGCAATATATCATGAAGACAATTGGAACAGTGGCATTTAACGATATTACAATGTCTATCGAGCAATACTGTTATATTTTACCCACCGATGATGACTCGCAGTTGAAAAATGCCTGTAAAAATAACATGAAAAGGGCATCAGAATATAACACCAAAAATTTAGGGCATAGGATGAAAAATGTGAGAAATTGAATCAGAAAGTAAGCGAGCGATGCTCGAAGGTAGCTGAGATGAGTTTCTGCAGTGCATGTACGCATAAAGCCAAATGCCTCAAACATCCTAGGAAAACCGGGAAATCAACGAGAAAAAAAAAGATAGACCAACCAAGGTGGCACGTGAGGGAGAGTATGATGACGGCGATGAACCTGTTCGAATATGTGGATCAGCGTTACACAAAAATCTCAGTAAGATATAGAAGGGCAAAAGAAGCGAATGAGCGGGAGAATCAGAGAGTCGATGATAAATGTTCAACAGTCACGGAAGCTCGCCTCCCGCTTTGTACACTTAGGAGACTTTGGTGTGAGCAACGTGTCGTGTCCGCCCATCGATTGTAATCATCAAGACTGTTCGCAAAGACAAAAAAAGAAGATGAAAAGAGAAACGCACAGTCTTTTTTTAATTCCCTCAATCAGCTAATGAGGTACGGAAATCCAAGTCTCGAGTAACGGTGCCCCAGTCCTGTCATGCGGTGCCGGTATCAACCCAAAGAGAAAGAATATATTAGCCAAGGACAATCAAGGGCAGTACGAGGAGAAGAAGGGTGTGGTCAGACAAGGCTGAAATTGATTAATGTATTCCACAGCGAGATTCGGAATGTAATAAAGTTGGTATGACTGGATCATCAGAGAACAAAGGTAAAGGTAAGTGCCTACCTTGCATTAAGTGACGGGCTGTGTTGGACGTTGAACGGAAGAAAAAAGTAGCCAAAAATTGTAGCAAACTCCGCTTTAAATATGGAGGTAGGCGAGCGGAGTTTATAAACTTATTTTGCAAAGCATAAAATTATACTGGAATTTCCATCCTGTCAATATTCGTTATTTTCAGCCTACTTCAGATGGAGTAAATTTTGAGCTAATCAGTTGCCGTATCCAAAGTTCCTACTGTCGGTGCTCGCCGAGAAACCGGGCAACCCGTTAGTTTCCTTTCGAACCTTTATAACTCTTTAGAAAGAGCGCCGATACACGATGCATTGTGCACATGCAGGACAGCCAATACAAGTGTCAGAGCATACATCACCCCGGCCAGCTGAAAGCTCAGATGGAATGAAAGCAGACGACCCAAGAGCTTATACTCAAGATTATGGATCAATTATTCGCCCGGGAGTTGGTGGAGGTTTGGAACAGACTCAAAGTTTGCTCCCGTCATCATCATCCAGTCTTGCATTTTGGTAATCGTTTTCTGATCCAGATTACGGTGCGGGTGATCTTGGTCCCGAGGATGAAGGGTCCCTGCATGATGCCTCAACACAGCTTCATATGACTCCAGGTGTGTGCTTCGTACCTTAGGTCAATTTACAAACTATTAATCAACCAACTAGCATCATTTCGTTGCCTCATTCGCACTTATGGTCTTGTACCGATCATCTCAGTTATCACAATCCTATTTTTCGCTTTAATACGACGTATTCTGTGGCCTGGTCCGAGCGAGGCCTCATCGCCATTCCCATTGCACTTGGGCTTGGCGGTTCTTGGAGCAGCTGTTTGGACGGTGTCCTTCGCACTTCGTGTTCCCATCTACCTGTTCTCCTGTCTCATTTGCCACATGCGCACCTTCACACCCTTCCTTTCCGCATCATTTCAGGTTTTCTTCGAAGAGTTGCTTCGTTTTTCCTCTCTGCTTCTCATGCACCTGCCTGTTAGTGATAACTCAAGTTTAAGCGTCAATGATCCTGCCTTTTCGAATGTTTGGACTCTTGCACTTGGCTGGGCTGCCGCAGAGGTCACAGTATCTGTATACCAGGGATATAGGCAGCTCTTTTTATACGGTGACTTGACATGCCCGGACGATCCGACATGGTCGCATCACCGTCGTTTACCAACCATGACCGAAGGACGTCTTTTCGACGACCCTGAAAACACGCTGACTGAAGAAATTGATTTGGTTATCCGCAGTCGCATACGACGTGAACTTGAAGCCCTTTACGGCATCCCGGTCCCTGTAAGTAACGCAGTTATATGCTTGGGCAATGTTCTGACACCACAGGTAAACTAGGACATTCCTGTATTCGTTTCTTGCCTCCTTCGCATCGATTCCATCACACTCACCATCGCCCTCTACCTCATCATTTCGTCCTCGTATCTTTCATATCTTAACCAGTCTCTCCCAGCTGAACGATCCATTTTGCTCGCTATTCGTCATACTATTCCCATGTTTTTGGTTCTCTTTGTGCTTCGTGCCGTTCTATCCTTCAGCTGGACCCTGAATATCCTTCCTCGGATCGGTTTACATGCAGCCAGCTACGTGAGCTGTATGTTCGCCCTTGGTGCTCTTTTTGTAGGTCTCGGTAGATGGGACGCTGTATGACAAACACAGGTTTGGTATAAACTGTATAAACTGGACAGTGGTTTTATATGTAGGTTGAGGTTAATGGATAGTTGCTGTACGGATAACCCGAGATGAAATAGTTGGCTAGTTATTACATTAAGGTTATAGTCTGAGATGTACACCAAGTGCTTGACATTCCTCTTATGTCTCATCGCTGCGCGTTTTCTACAGTAGCCCTATCTGTATGGATATTTGATATATTTTACACGGGACTGGCGTCGTGCACGCTGCGTAATGTTTCATTCATTTTCAATATACATCTGTATCTAAAGACATCAAATTTCCAGAGCAAAATACAGATCTCGATGACAGATGACCCGAAAACCATTTATCTAACGATTGTTACACCATAGAAAACGGACCTGTTCCCCAACTCCAACTCTTATGCCAAGTTAGCGAAACCTACGGCCTTCATGTCGAATGAGAAGACAGCATAAACGTTCTGCAAGAAGCTATTGTGTATGTCAGCAATTCAGGGAGGATATGAAGTGCGTAGTATTAAACATACATGTCACCTACAAGCCAGATACCATCCCCAAAGCCAATATTATCTCCGACAAGTGCCCCGGCACACTTCCCGGAACCCGTCTCTCCCAGGTTGAAACTGTCAAGCAATGCAAACTGTCAACAAAACAAGAATGAGACGGGAAAGCAATTTTTTTTAATTACATTGCAGGATCTATTGACCAAACTTGGTCACCCCAGGTAAACGACACCGTTGGACTTTCTGAGCATGGGAATTCGTAAAAACCTCCCGTTGTTTGAGCAGCATTGGGTATGCTTGAGTAGAAGGCCTGCACTTCCAAAGGTGGTCCATACATGAGGGTTGTACCACTTTTCGATGTTTTGTCAGGGAGTCATCCATGACCAAAAACAGCTACTTGCCTGTCAATGATAGTTTCGATATTGGTGACGACGGTGGACGACCCCACGAGGACACTGGCTTCTGTTATTTTCCAGAAACCACCAGAACTGTCGACATCATGGAACTCGATGGATCCCGTGAAAAGTGTATCGTCTGTTCCGCCGAGGAAAAGGGAGGAATTACTACTCGTGAGCTTCATTCCAAACATGTTTTCCGTGACAACACCTTGCTGGAATGCAGTGTTGAAAAAGGGACTTTCGTTCAAGGTAGAGATGGATTGAAAGGCGAGTCCCATGATCCTTAGAAAACAGCTGATGATATGAACAAAAATGAAAGAGACGTACTCACCCGTCAACTGGATCATTATTAAAGGAACCAGAGACCGTCGTTGCAGGTGAAAAGTACTGATTGGAGACTTGGACTCCTGCAATATTAACTGAACGACACGGAAACACCGGCTCTTTATCCTTGTGCAATGACATCAAAATCTCCGTCACTGACCTGTATCAGTGTATATAGGTCCGTTTACTGACGACCCATCCCCATATCGTATAGTGAAATCCCCAGGTTGAAGGACCCCAGTAGATGAACTTGAAGGGTCATACTGATTCTTAGACGAACAGTCTGCGCAGCCGGTGGACGGCACCCAGAGATCTGCGGACCCAGCTGTCACGGTAGGCAAAAATAACTAAATACGGAACCTAACACCTACACGGGGAACTTACTGTCAAAGTCAATTAGAAAATTTTGACCTGGGGTACCAATGGAAACGGGCCCAGCCCAAAGTTCGCCGTTCCCCTCATCAACAAGAGGTTCTGACTGACGTTTCTTTATTCGATATGGCATGGTGGACAAGGGCATGATGTCCAAGGTCTATGATGTGGCGTAAGAAATTTCACCTAATATACACCATGTAGCATACCTTATCATACCTCCCACTACCAGAGTTACGCTCATGGTTGATCAAGTTTTGTCGGTGCTTGCTAGAAATCGAATGTCAGATTGGGATGTGAATGTAGAGATAACTATAGGCTATAGGAGGTCTTACTGTTTTGTAGCAATAGTCTGCAAAATGGCCCCCTCCAAGTCAAAGGTTCCGTCTGGCTTTTTCAAGGAAGGACGATTGCGGATTGGTATGCGAATTCCTGGTAGGTCTCTCTTGATAACATTCGCGGTAGCGAGCAGTGCCAGGGCAACGATGATCGTAGATGATTTGCAGAACATATAGTCAAGGTTAAATGATGAGAGTTATCCGGATAACTGAGCTGGTGAATATATAATGGCTAGGATCTATCGACAGCCAACGACAGAATGGGTTTCACATCAAGACACTAGGACACCTTATAAGGGTGGAGATAAGGATCCAGGGTGGGTAGGATTCTATTCAATTCTAGTCTGATAAGAATTGCATTCGTGTTAATGATGTGTTCTCAATTGAACGACATATGGACGAACTTATCTCCATGGTTAGGCATAGTCAACCAGGAAAAGGTATCTCCCCACCCCAAATATTTCAGTTGAAAGTAAGCGCGTTCGTTCAAACTTACACGACGTAGGGTGAACGTACTGAATCAGGATGAACACTAACTAATGAGCTGCCCCAAGATACTAGGCCCCGCAGACGGGGTGATCGTGTTCAGCTTGCCAATACTATTGGGCGAACCACCGATTCAAATGTTTAGTACTATAAACACGAGCCACATTCTGTTTGAAGTTCCGGAATTACTAGCAGAGTTCAGCAAAGGTTGTGAAGTCATGGAACAACTCTAACCATTTGGAGATGGATGCTGACTTGAAGAAGGAAAGTATTGACCAGATGCTGGTTCCCCAAGCTGTGTCGAAGATAGCTCTAGGGATGAGCGTATCTAAGTAAGATAAGGAGGCTTTAATGCGGCTGTAGACTGAATTTCAAATCTTTCATGATCTCTGGAACTAAATTCACTGCGTTTTAGATTTCCGTTCAATGTGACCTCGGACGAGAACAGCATCAGACCGACCATTCTGTACAGATATCCGGTCCTGCAATGGGATGTGCTGTGATACTATATCGTTAGTTCACAAGATTTCCCAGCTGGTAGGCTGCTGCTGCCAAAACAATTATATTCTCCAACAACTCGGATTGAATGAGCTGTCGACCAGCACGAGGAGTTCTTCTAGGTGCATTTCCATCATCATTGAGGACCTGTATGCCTACCTTATGGTGAGACTTCTGCCACTAGAGACATGCGAAAGTGTTTGAATCAAAAAATGATCAAAAATCTTGGAATGGGGAGAATTGTATCACACCATTCTGAACTAAGACACTGAGCAAGCAAAATATTTTTATGGGATCTTCTCATAGTTGTCCCTGACATCCCGGGAAAACTCTATGAAAACTCTTAGAAAAACAATGGTTTGGGTTGATTTTCCTGATTCACTTTACTGTGAAAAAAAGGAGGAAATTTCCACAACACTAGAGGCATAGAAAAAGTAATTTCTGGCAGGGTGAATTTCTACTTTCTTACCTTTTGCCAGCATTTGCACAGATTTCCAGGCTATACCTCTCTATGCAAAAGTGACTGCTGTACACAATTTTTGTAGCGGTTATGCGCAGTAGCTAGATACAGGAAGGCTCGGTGAACGGGCGGTTCACTGTATGTATTGTTACTATACCTAGATACAGGAAGGCTGCAATGTAATGAGTGCCTGTGTATCTAGGCGTACAAAAGGGAATACGCACCTCAGTGAACGGGCGGTTCACTGAGGGGCTGCTATCTACTCGTTTGACATATATACGGTCCCGGTCGAACATGGCCGGGACCTCCATACCTTACTGCGTTCGGCGCTTATACATGTTAGTTCCAACAATTTTCAGTCTGCTTATGTTTGCTGTGCAGAGTGTTCTCCAAGAGCAACTTTTCCTGTTGGTGCAATGTATTGTGACAGTCACGTGACCAAGGGTTTCGATCAATAGTTCTTCTGCCTTTCATTTGTCTTGTCGCTCCATCTCGCAAGAACCCAATGTCCGACGTCAATTTACATAAAAGAATAATGTAATTGGTTGGTGCCGTGGTAAGCAAGATGCATATCCATTGTGGTGACAGCTCTAGTAGTAAAGTGAAAACTTTTCTGATATGCTGGCTGTTATCTGATTCAGTGATCAAGCTCAAGCCTAAAGCCGTTGATATTTCAAAGGTCTGGATATATCTTCGAGGATCGTAACTTGGTGCTCGAGATCACGTTCAATTGATGTGGGAGTACAAATTCCTATCGGGCCGTGGCTGTATTTTTCATGGCTAGTGAGCCCGTGAGCAACTCAAAAAGTATTTACACCGTACCTTATATGTCTGGCGCTGGTCCGCTTGTGACGAGGGCATTCGTGAGAGCCTTTCAGCTGGAGCTGAGTGGCATACAATGAGGATTTGTTGCTAAATCTAACCCAGCTATTGCTAACTCCGTCGATTTGATTCGATACGTGTGGTCTTATCATCCAGCTCACACTCTACTTTCTTCCTTTCTTTGTTCACAAGCCATGTTAATCTCCGACATCGGCGGAACTGAAGATTCAACAGTGTTCAAACGTCACATTAAATGCACCCTCGTTTCAAGCCACTATCATATGATCTATAGAGAGTGCCTGGTGTTTCCCGGTCCACAGAATATATGTTTTTCTCTACCGTAAGACTTCACATCCTCGGCTCCTATTGCCATAACTTTCCATCTCACACTGATGAGCTTTCCCTCGCTTACTGGAAATGCACGTGGAAATTCTCTCGTCATCAGCTCAATGCGGAAAATCTCTGATACTTGAATGAGCATCTGTGTGTGATTCAAACTCACTTTGGAATTGAACCTGAGGCTGGCAATATCTATAGAGCTGAATATGCGTGTACACTCTTTCCATCTCAAGTTATGATTTCAAAAACAGTTTGCTCTTCATTTCGGTCACGAGTTTATTCCCCGACTACTCATTTGGGCATGGGAATGTCGGCTTTGCTTCACCATAAAGCTCGGCAAGCTTCTCCAACGTGTTCTCCAAGCGCTTCCGTATTGCAATTCTTGCAGGAGCCCCTCCTATGATTAGAACTCGGCTATAAGTCTTGCACATATGGTGTTATGATGTTTTAACCGGTGACAGACAAGCATATCAATGCCGTGTTCCTCTCACGGGCCCCAGCTATTCACCATCATTTGGATGGTGTACTTCAGTCGTCGATCCATTGGTACGGTATCTACAAGATTTCTCGGAAAACGTCTGAAAACCTAACAGTAAAGGCATGTGTGTGTATCTCTGCGTTGACACGTTGAGCAACCCATTTTGTCTGCAGAGTGGTGTTATTTTACTGTGTTTCAGACCAAATATTGGTGATTCCCTGAAGTCCGTTTCGGGAGTTGTCGAAGGGCTTGGTGCGTACTTGGTGCCTATCAGTAATGGAAATGAATCACGATCTTACAGTGTCCAGAATCTGTTGACTGAGGTCAGGGAAGTGAGTACACTAGATAAGTGAATGGAAAGAAAGGTATTGATATGGTCACATGTCCATTCTGTCAGCTCTGGAAAAGATGAGAATTTCCTAAAGGGACAAATTTCAACGTGACACCACTTTACCGCTTGGCGGTAATCGCCCGATGGTCGTTGCTCATGATCGGCAGACGGGCGTCTCTTTCGGATACTTGAACCGATTCGAGTCCAGCGGACTCCTATCTCTCACCACTATCTTCAACGTCGATTTTCATCTTTTCCAATGTCTCCCTCTGTCGTATCCAATCACTCCCTGGCTGCCAACCACCGCAACGGCCACAGCAGTCCTGCGTCCAAGAACGTGGACCCGGTTAACTCCGCTAAAATTATCAGTCTAGAGCACGAATATAGCGCACACAAGTGAGTACGACCGTTAGTCTTCCATTCACAAACATCTAGTTTGTCTTAGCCAATCCCGAAGTCACCTCCAAGTCAAGTGCAACGAACGCCGCGTCCTTTGAGTGGGGCCTGTTCCGCGCGTTTGATTCGTTTTTCTCACCCTCGGAACTCATTTCTGACTTGTTGTATTCTAGCTACCATCCTTTGCCTGTTGTCTTTGACTCTGGAAAGGGTGCTAAGTGCGTTGCAATTTTATTATGTGTGTGATGAGTGTAAATTATCTGATACCCTCCGTAGAGTATGGGATCCTGAAGGGAACGAATATATCGACATGTTGTCAGCGTATTCGTGAGTAATTCCTTGTTATGATGAATTTCAGCAACTCAGTACTCGCAGAGCTGTCAATCAGGGTCATTGTCATCCCCGTATTGTCGCCACTCTTATCTCCCAGGCGCAGAAACTCACCCTTTCATCTCGGGCTTTTTACAACTCCGTCTTTGGCGTCTACGCTAAATTTGTCACCGAGCTTTTTGGGTATGATTGCGTCCTTCCTATGAACACTGGCGCAGAGGCTGTCGAGACGGCCCTGAAGATTGCCAGGAAATGGGCGTGAGTGTGTTTTTGGTGTTGAGTGTTAACGGTTTGCCGACCCCTAGTTCAGTTACCAGTGCAAGGGGATTCCAGAGGGCAAAGCCATCATCTTTAGCGCCGCCGATAATTTCCACGGACGGACCCTTGGCGTCATCAGGTATGACCAGATGCCAACGATCGGCGAATCTTCCCTGAAATTCTCCGCAGCATGAGCACTGATCCTGATAGCCGAACGGGCTTCGGACCATATTTGCAAGGAGTTGGACCGACATACGTACGTGGGAACGAACAACGGATGATACGGTACAACCACGTCGAAGATCTACAAGAAGCGCTCGATATACACGGAAAGAATGTTGCCGCGTTCCTTATTGAACCCATCCAGGGAGAGGCAGGGTACGTAATGCCGGAGTATCTGCCTCTTGTCCCACTCACAATGATGTTGGTTATAGGATTGTCGTACCTGATGATGGTTACTTGGCACGGGTGCATGCATTGTGCAAGAAGCACAATGTCCTTCTCATATGCGACGAGATTCAGACAGGACTCTGTCGCACCGGCAGGATGTTATGCTGTGACCATGACGGTGTCAAACCAGACATTGTTCTTCTAGGAAAGGCTCTTTCTGGCGGTGGTGCGTATCGTTAATTGTATGCTATCCGGGATGAATCTAAACATGATGACGCAGTGTATCCTGTGTCCGCCGTGTTAGCCAACAAGGAAGTCATGCATGTGATCAAGCCTGGTGAACACGGAAGTACTTATGGCGGGTATGCACACACGATGTCGCCTTACTGGTTTGTTGTCTAAACTGCAAAACGCAGAAACCCACTTGGGTGCGCCGTGGCAATGACAGCACTACAAGTGCTGATCGACGAGAAGCTTGGCCCACGGGCTTCAATGCTCGGGGAGCACTTCCGCGCGTCGGTCCGCGCATTCAACCATCCGCTCGTCAAAGAAGTTCGTGGCCGGGGCTTGTTGAATGCCATTGTCATCGACGAACAGATGAGCACACGTGGAAGAACCGCGTGGCAGCTGTGCCTGCTTCTCAAGAGCAGAGGGGTGCTGGCTAAGCCCACCCATGTCAATACGTAAAGTCTCAGTGCTATCACAGTTTTATATAGGCTCAACTCTTCCTTGAATAGTATTCGCTTTGCGCCACCATTGGTGATATCGGAGGAAGACCTTGACCAGGCTATCACAGTAATTGAAAAGGCGCTCAATGACCTCGACAAGGTTCGTTCCTTAGTTGTTTATAATGTACGCGCCTCTGAGGTGTCTATGCAGCTGGATGATATCCCTGGTGAAGTAAGTTCTTTCTTCCATTTGATCTGTGTTGACGCCTGACGCCTATTTATAGGTTGACAGCGAGAAGGGACACCGCGATAGCGTGACCAACTAATTCTCAGAACGTATTGGTTGGCCCACTGTGAGGTCACTCAGCACCATGAACAGATGGCTGTTCTAAGTATCTCGAGACTTGGTTAAGAGATGCATTCAACAGGTGTACTATATCAATATTCTCGTCTCTTACCTATGCAGTACTGTATCATTGTGAATCTTCACGAGACTAGTATGCAAAAATCCTTGCATGTACAGTATTTACATAAGATCATCAACGTTGACGCTCACTGTAATTACTTGAAACTCAGCTGTTTTCTTCCATGACGGACTTGTCTGCTTTCCGTGTGCAGTCTATTGACGAAGTCTTCTATATCCCTGAATTCGTGAGCATAGATGAAGAACGCTATTTGATGCGCAAGGTAATGATGGTATCCCATGAGAGTCCTGCGAGTGAGGTGATCAACAAAATTGATATAGCATACATAGGTCACGGAGTCGAGCAACATGAAATGGAAGACACTCCCTAATCGCAGGTGTTCAGCCCGAGATTCAGTTTCAAATGTGAACATCTATGCTCATAAAAACCTAACATAGGTTGCAGATTTGGGGTAGGCTGCTGTTACAAATGTGACCAACGGCCAGAGATTTATTGGTTTCTTCGAGAAGGTGGAGAGCTCACGCCATCGAATTCGTTAATACCACAAAGCCTACCTAGCTTCGTAACAGAATAGTGAGCTAGAACCGAAGTGTACAAGTTGAATAACTCAGTTCTAATTGTGAACACAGTCCAGACATCATACGGCGCCTCCGCAATACAGGGGTATTTGATTCTTCCAAACATGGGGAGCCAAACCATATAATCGTCAATGAGGCAAGTTCAGAGATGTTGTTGTCCTCATTTGTCTTGACATATTTGTCCAGTATCTGCCTGGGCAGGGAATCATGGTTAGCATCGATCGTTAAACGACCCTGTATTATTTCTCATTTCGTATTGACTCAGCCACATGAGGATGGCCCAAGTTATCACCCCGTAGTAGCTACGCTATCGCTTGGCTCCCACGCAGTGTTTAATTATCATAGGTATCTCCAAGAACAGGTGACGCCTTCCAAGTCTTCCCTCGAAGAAACACCTCGAGCATATGTCGGAAGATCAATTGACCCAATGCCTATCTTATCTCTCCTGTTGGAGCCGAGGAGTTTAGTGATTACAGCCAAAGATCTCTACACACAACATTTACATTCCATTACGCCACTTGAAAAGGATATTCTCGTGCCTCATGGCATCCATACTGAAAACAATTTAGACTGTGACACTCATCAAGATTCACATGCCGTCAAGGTCGCGAATTGGCATATGCTGCGAGGCGATAAAGAAAGATTGACTGCGTTGGAGGGTGGTGTGCTAGAAAGAAAGACACGGATTAGTCTAACTTGTCGAGATGTTGAAAAGGTCTTTGGAGGGAAAGGACTTGGAAATGTCTTCACGAAGCGTTGACAGTTCTGTGAGCTGTATGGCGTTATATTCAAGCCCCAACCTAAGGATAAGAATTTGCGTTCATGGTGTTCTTCCCGCCATAATAGAGCTAACAGCCATAATGCTGCAATTTATCCATTGGATTGAATCTCTTTAAAAGTCAGAGGTCAACTCAGACCTCAATAAGCCGAAAATCCATGAAAATTGGCAAGATTTGGCACAAACCGCACTTCAACGATGGAAAACGCCGTGTCACCTCTATTGACATCATCCGCCCAGAAGTCTGGGAATTCAGTTCATTGCAATCAAATCACCTTATATTTCATTCGAAAACAAAAAATTCCGAAAAACGGTCACTTTTACAGACACCATCTGCTTACAATGCACAATATGTAAAATCAGAAGTGATGAAACAATTCATTTTTCTTGAGACATCAAGGGTTGGGTATATATATAATTAACTTTACCTTAAATACCCCACGACGCATGTAGTCTTATTAGCTGCCTTGAAACCCAATCTTTGTGCGGTCAATACACCTACATTAATGAATCCTCCGTTCCTCTTGACTCGAGTTTTATTTTGAAGGACTGCCTCTGGTGTTACCGAACGTTATACTTCCTAACTAAAGTTCTCAAAGTTCTCAGTTTTATTACCGCGGCACTAATATTTGCAGCGGCGCCACAATAGTGCATACGCAGGATGATTATGGCGATTGGCTGATAAATATGTAGTAGATTCTTTGTAAAAAAAACTGTATCACTGGAATGAGAATAGACCTTGGAAAATCAATTTGTATCAAGGAGGTATCCTGTATCAAGGAAGTCTACTATACTGTACTCTATGCATTTTCCAGGTTGCTTCTGCAGACCAAATAAGAAAAAATATGGATAATTACTGACACATACTCTTCCTCCAGTCAACTAGCGTGTCTCATCCCATGGCGAACCCAACCAAGTTTAGCGTTGGCATCTGGTTTGTGGAGTCTTAATGTTTGTTATTTCTTCTTGCAACTGATTAGACCAGCGGAGGCGGAATAGGCGGACTGTGTCTCGCAGTAGCACTGTCACGGTATCCGGATATACGGGTAGACGTGTATGAATCTGCTGAACAATTCAAAGAGATTGGTGCAGGCGTCGTGATATGGTCCAAGGCTTGGCAGATTCTAGAGCTCCTTGATCTCGCAACCGACGCATCCAAAATTGCAAATTCTCCTCCGGATGCTTCACTTGGTACATCGGGTTTTTTATGAATGGCTGGAGTCTTACAGTACAGTAATGCATAGGCGTCGGGTTTGAATTCAGAAGATCCGATCAGCCCATCGAGGGATTCAGCTTCCACCTGGCACAGATGCCATGTCGGTATTGTAGACACTTGACCAGAAAACCAAGACACTGATTGTGTATATAGATGGTTGTATCCGCTTCCATCGTGCCGAGTTTCTCAACCTTTTAGTCAATCACTTGTCAAGTGATGCAGCTCACTTTGGAAAGCGTGTAGTTTCGTACGCAAAAAACGTTTCTGATGGACAAATCCAGCTACGATTCAGCGACGATACGACAGCATCCTGCGATGTTCTCGTGGGCTGTGATGGGATCAAGTCCCTGGTTCGAAAACAAATGCTGAGACAGATGGCTGAAAACGGACACTCGGAATATTTGAACCTGATCGACCCTATTTTCAGCGGAAGCATTGCCTACCGTGGAATAATTCCTGCCGCCCAAATACCCTGGAACCAGCACGGCCAAATACATAGAACTATGGAGCTCCCTGTTATGGTATGATGTATCGTTATACATTTGTCCCTCTGTCTCAATATCAATAATGTCCGATGCAGTATTGTGGCAAAAACAAGGTGTGTTCCCGCGCTCTAAGAGTTTTGACTGTAGGATAACATATTTCGCGGTATAGCATATTGTTTGCTTCTCTATCTCCCGGGACGATGCAGTGAACGTCGTCGCGTTTGCCTCCAAACCGGAACTCGAGGGCACAGTCTTCCAAGGAGAGTGGGTTACCGAAGTTCCTGAGGAGGAGCTTCTTGATTGCTATGCAAACTGGGAACCCGAAGTTGAAAGCCTGCTCAATGTACGTCAGTTCCCACTCATGCATCGCTCACATTTAGAACATTCGGATGTAGTGTATGACACGTCCAACACGATGGGCTATTCACCAAATCAAACAGCTCCCGAATTATGTTAATGATCGAGTAGCACTAATAGGCGATGCTGTGGGTGTAATCAGTTTTATTTTCTCAAATTTCTCATTCATACATTGAACATATCAGGCACATGCGATGACACCTCATCAGGGTGCTGGGGCTGGTCAGGCTATTGAGGTAAACAGTTTCATTAGTGACTCATTTCTGCGCGCCGATATGATGTTTATAGGATGCATTCGTTCTAGCGGAACTACTAGGCAATCCCATGACAACCACAGAGACTCTTGCTCTTGCTCTGAAGGCTTATGAACATATCCGACTTCCAATGGCTTCGAGCGTGTTGCATGGGTCCCGGGACTCCGGATGCATGTACGAATTCAATGGGCCTCAAGGTGAGGACTACGGCCTGCTTGGTATCACGATCCAGAAACAGTGGGATTGGGTATGCTCGAGTCCAGAGGCAGATGCCCAACGCGCCATCGCGTGGATGCAATCCAATGGGACCGTGGTACAGTAGGATACGGTAACCTTATCATTGTCTATGGGCAGTATCTGTCAGGTTGTAAATGGAAGTTTCCACAATACAACGTTGTATATACTGGAACACAAACTATCTTAAGGTACTTATACTGACCGGAAACCCCGTAGGCACTGCTTATCATCAAGGAATTTTTACCATTCAAATATGATATGCTGGCCAACTTGTGTGGTTCCTGTTTATTGACTGACTTTGGGAGGAAACACCAGCCTCATTTTGTGAGTTGTATGCAAGGCTTAGAGGTAGTTGAGGCAGTGTTACAAACTACATGAGGGAATTCAAGGGATGCTTCTTTCTCTCACGTTTAGCATAATCATAAAAACAGAACAGATTTGGCATTCTGCTAGGTAACAATGTTGGCTTAAACCGCTGCAGTGGCATTGCTCTACTTCACATTGAGGTGGAGTATCAAAAAAATGTGTTTCCAGCACGAACTAAAACAAATGCTCACTAATGACAACAGTTATCGTCACACCTCGACCTTAGACGTGAGGCATTTGTATTGTGGAAACCTCCAAGATTTATAATGTGACAGATACTGCCCATAGACAATGATAAGGTTACCGTATCTTACTGTACCACGTTCCCATTATTGGATTGCATCCACGCGATGGCGCGTTGGGCATCTGCCTCTGGACTCGAGCATACCCAATCCCAGTGTTTCTGAATCGTGATACCAAAAGCAGGCCGTAGTCCTCACCTTGAGGCCCATTGAATTCGTACATGCATGCGTCCGGAGTCCCGGGACCCATGCAACACGCTCGAAGCCATTGGAGCAAGAGCAAGAGTCTCTGTAGTTGACCCCCTTAGAATTTTTTAGAATTTTGGGAGAGAGTACAAGAGGAATGGGGGAATTGAAGGCAGAGGTGTATCAAGGACTGATAGGAAGCAATCTAGATGAGTTGAAGCTGTAATCAAGAGTGGCTATACCAAGTTGATGAAAGTGCGACTGGCCCTTAAGTGGTGGTAGCCTACGGGTATATCCGTGAAGTTTTCGGTAGCTGGGATTCACTCTTCTGTCCATGAATCCCAGGCATGAGAAGCTATTGTTGTTCATTCTGTAACTACACTAACTGCTATATATGCTTCTGTCTGTCAATCCCAGGGCCTGACTCTTAGCTGTTGAAAGGCATGTAGGCACATAGGCAGGTCCACTACAACCCACAAGCCACCAACTTCAGCCCTGAATGCTTTGAATCTAGGGATATTTAGGTAGAATGGTTTACCTCATACAAACCTCAGTCTTGTGTATGTGAGTTGTATATTAGACTTCCTGCTGTGCCACACATTACTATAGGTTTTGGGCCCTGCTGCCTAACTCATACCAGCATCACAAGTTACATCTCATACTATAACTCCTGCACCTGCACTGACCAACAAGCTCTCAACCCATCTCTATGATATTCCCTATTTGATGATGAGGGTTCTCACTGTTGGGGTATGTTATTCCCCTGTATTTGTGCTTTGTACTTGCACTTTTGTGTTTTCTTTTGTACTTTTCTCTTTTACATTTGCATTCTCTGGTGCTTAAATTTAAGCATCCATAATGAAGCACAAATATGCACCTTTGGGCCTTGTTTTTATCATCCATATTGACAAGCTCCAAAGCTCTTGTTGCTATGTGTGTTAGTTAAGAGTCTTTTATAGACCTTCCCTGTCAACAGATTATAGCCTTGTGTTTAATCATCCTACACTGTAATACATATTGGTCCAATCTTCCCCATTTTTCACACATACCTTTATACAGGGTACCATTCACCTTCTATCCAATTTTCAGCCTTATCTGTTAACATTTGACTTCAACAGTCATCCTGACTCTTCCTCCTTTCATCTCACACCCTTCAACAACACCAACTATCCCCAGTGGAGAGGAGAGATGAGGGCTGTGTTATAGAGGAAGAAATTATGGCAGCTGGTCATTGGGAAGAGGGTTAGGCCTGCTGATACTGACAAGGCAGCCATTTGGGAGGATGAGGCATCTATGGCAGCTGGTGACATCTTCCTTGGTGTCCAGCTTGACCAGAAGGTTTATTTGGATGGTATTGTCAAGGATCCAGTCAAGATGTGGACCAAACTCAAGTCTGTACACCTCTAGAAGCATCCAGGGACTATATTCAATGCCTATGACAACCTTTTTATGCTCAGAATACTCCTAGATGACTCTCTGCAATCTCTCATAAACAGAGTTGACCAGGCAGTCATTTCTATTCAAAATCTTTATCTGTCAGGCCTCGGTAATGCCGAAGGTTCGGTTGGGAACCGGCCAAGTCCTACAGGCTAGTTGTAGTGGCTTGGCTTCAATGTGCTCATGCATTGCGCCCTGCTTCTGTAAGGGCAACCCTTCAGTGTCGACTGGAGGTATCTCGCAGAAGAGCTAAGCAGGGGGAATCCGAAGTTTAATTATCACTACTACCTAAGTACATGTAGGGCTCTCACCTAAGCAGGGGGAATCTGAAGAGGAAAGTCTAAGGATTCCGCTGCTGGTGAACCTCTTTTATACCCTTTATGTAAGTGGTCTATGCACTAGCTTATAAATTAACATATCGGAGTCTGTAGAGCCGACTTCCTGGTACTAAGTCTGAGGTTCGGGTGCTTATTCCAGGTTCCAGTCATCGTGCTAAGATTATTCCTATCTCCTGCTCAGTAGTCCCTTGGACCTGGGTCTCCTGGCCTCAGAGTTGGGGGGAGTCCGAGATAGGGCTTCGGACTTGGATCAGGACTCGGAGATGGTTGTCCTCTGACATTGGTGGTCTTTCAGACTCTGGTCTCTCATCCTCAGAGTTTAGGTGGAGTCCAAGATAGGACCTTGGACTTGTCATCAGGACTCAGAGAGGGTCATCCCCTGACAGCTTCCTGTGTGTGCCACTGATTTGGGATGGAAGAGATGCTCGAAAGGATGCTGAGAGTATCGGCCTGAGTGAAGGACTTCTGAACAGAGGGAGGAGAGCAGGAAGGCATAAACCTAGTTGATACTCAGACTGAGGAACTGTCAAGCTTTGGGAATGCCAAGGTGTCGGATGGGAATGGCCAAGTCCTACAGGCCAGAAGTAGTGGCTTTGACTTCAACATACAAAGGAGGGGCCTGCTGTTGGGTCAT
>QLPI01055763.1:0-24116 GCA_003314275.1 Chroogomphus rutilus
GTGAGAATATTCTCAGATTTTATAGATTTTTATTTGGTTCATAAAATTTGGAGCAAGTGAAATGTGACAAACATTGGACCGGTTTTGTGAGTCACTGTAAGTGCTGAGCTTTCAATAGTTAATCCATCACCATGCAACTTCTACTACTTGGCAATATGCAAAGCCAATGTATGTCTACACCATGGACAGAGGTATAACTCTGACCCAACTTGAAAGGCTAAATGTTGATATGGTCATGATTATCAACTGGGCACCCAAGACTTGATTATGATGCATGTAATTGCAAAGAAAAGCCCATGTGGACAGGCAAATAGAAGTGAGTTGCCAATATTTTTGGGATCAATCCTGAAAAGCATGTAGACCAACTGTGTAACTTCGGGGGCGACGATGGGTCAAGGCTGATTGACTCTAGTGATGGTGAAGCCACCTTGCTAGCCTTTGGCTAGTGTAAAAAAAAAGCGTGAGAGAGTTCCCACGCCGGTAACTCTGTGTGAAAAACGTGACTGTATAAAGTTAAGCCGAACATGGGAGCAGGATGCATCGTTTGAGAGCCCTTTTACACCACTTCAGTCGTAACATGGCTGCCACGGTTCAGAACTCCAACACTGCGTGCTGCACCATTCCCCCAGTGCTGTCCTCCTACCAGCCTAAGGGCACTTTCAAGTCCTTGGCCGGTTTCGAAAGGGTCTATGTGACAGGTCCTGAGAGCACTGACCATTCGCTCATTGCCGTCTTTGACATCTTTGGCTTCTGGCCGCAAACCCAGCAGGGAGCAGACATCCTTGCGAGCACACTCAAGGCCAAGGTCGTCATGCCTGACTTTTTCTACCCCGACCCGCCATTCTCTATGGATGACTATCCTGTGAACACTGAAGAGAAGATGGGGAAACTTCAGGCGTTCTTTGCCGGCCCCGCTAAAATTGACAAGGCTATTGGTGGCGTGAAAAGGATTGGCGCAGCCCTGAAGGCTGAAGGAAGCAGCGTTGGCGTCTACGGTTTTTGCTGGGGTGCGTTTTACTTCTTGTCTTGCCATGGCTACCATACGCTGAGGACCATCCCTCAGGTGGAAAGGTCGCTACACTGGTCGGTTCAGATGCGAGCTTTGACGCAGTTGCTTCGATTCACCCAGCGTGAGTCGATCTACTTCACGCACACTTCAATGAAACTGATAAGTTACAAGAATGTTAGACGTTGCTGACGCTGAAAACTTGGTCGTCCCTCTCGGAGTTTTCCCCTCCAAAGACGAACCTATTGCCGAAGTATTTTATTTTTCTCTCAATATCCTGCGCCATATTAATCATATGCCTTAGTACGAGAAATTAGTCAAAGCGATTTCCACAAAGCCTTTTGCATCCAAGAACGCCTACAAACTTTACTCCACTATGCACCATGGCTGGGCAGCCGCCCGAGCCGACCTGGATGACCCCGAGAACAAGAAACAATACGAAGACCTTTACGCCACCCTCGCTGGCTTCTTCAAAGCAGTTTGGGCATGATAACTGTTAGAGGTAGTGCCTCTTTAAACGAAATGTAGTGAAGATTGTGAATCTATTCAAAGCTTTTGTAGAATTTTACTCCACAAATGTTGAAAACCCTCAGTGCCAATAATGAGTTATTTTCTGTTCCATGATATGCTTATTATTTTCTTATAGATAATCGCTCATCAGCGGTGTTCCACTTAATCGATCCTAGTTCGATAGATCTAGACGGAACACGCTGACGCACCTGCCAGGATCCAGAGAGACTTTATCACCAGAGCAATGTAAATATCTGTAATCTCTGGAAACTATGATCAACCTGGAGGACTTGTTTCCAGTGCTATCTCGCACCTGCCTCATGAAGTAAAATTGAGAAAGGAAGGATTAAAAACGCATGACAACCTAAAACAATGTATCCTGAGGGGGTCGTCAATATCAGCAACGGAATGCTTGAGTTGTACTCACCTCATCCCGTAGGTACTCCCCTACATCTCTATGTGCAGGGAATAAAAGTTAACGAACATAATCAACATGAGAGAATGTCAGCTACGCTCACGCTTGATGAAATACGATAATAGCTGTGGGATCCAATTTTCGGGTGTCAATGGTGGACCTTGCGGTGACGCCAAAGCCCTATTTTATAGACCGCTTGAAGCTGATGCATGCATCAAAAACACAGGATGCTCACCAATGGAATGTCACTCATACTGTACACAACTACCCCCTGGTGCTCCGGTGTGTCCTCGGTTATCCGACCGAGATGCGCTTTTGCTACATGATTGCCGTAGAGAAAGGGCATCTCCCCATTGGGCTTTATCCATATCTAAAGTATATGGATCAAGAAAATGCTCATAGGTAGAGAGATAAAATAAACCTTGTATTTGGCATACTGAGCAAGATAATCGAGGGCGGTGATATGCAGCTTAAACTTGCCGCTTTTGCTGAACTTGCCAAAACAGGTTCCGAGGCTAACGAGACTTGGACGTGCCACGGAGATTGAAAGGCGCATGGAAGACTCTGAAACGTAGAAGACTCGATCCTTGTGCAGACGGAAACAGTAGGAATCATCTGGGCGGTCAATGAGGTGGACTAGGTTCTTGCCCTGTATCCCTTATGGTCAGATACAGACGAAGATGAAAGGAAAAAAGGCGCACGATGTAGTTGGCCAACTTTGAAAAGACGGCTTTACTCTCTTCCTCAGTCAAAGGCCGCATGTTGAACCACACAGGATGGGCACTTCGGACATCACGCGTGTCACGTGACTAGGGTAACAACCCATTTATCGATAATCGATGAGTACTCCTTCTTTCTCGTCATTTCCTCCATCATTTGGCTCGTTCCCAGACCTTGAAAAGACAGAGGATAAAGCAAGCTCCAAAAAGTCACACTGGAACGGTGGGGAGCTTCTTGAGGAGCATTCGACGAAGAATAAGCATGGCGATCGGAATAGGCACAGACACAAGCGAGATCGTGATGGTAGAAAGGTCGGGGGTGGCGATAAACGCAAGGATGGGAATTCAATACGCATCCAGCGTGATGATGAACAGGTTAAACGCGAGGAAGATAAACATGCACGTCTTGGTACCACCTATGATTCAGGTACACCTGGCTTGTTCGTCATTGACAAAGTTGGGGACCCAATGAATATCGTGTATGGCGGGATCCATGGAGGTGATATACCCAAATACAGCAGGGTGGGCTGTGAGTTCGTGTTTTTGTGCTGCGCATGACTTCTAATTGAATGTTGCAGATGGGAATGTCTTGGGTCTCGGAAATGCATTGAAAATCATTACCAGAGGTACAGGTGGAAAGGTGCTCGAGATTGGTATTAATGGTCAACGGCCTGTGAAATCTTTCTGCTCAATTGTTGAAGCTATGACTGATGGCATACGAACAGCCTGTGCGCTACACAGATCCTCGTTTCTTTGCCGTCCTCACCACTACTCAACCACGACAACTTATTACTGGTTCCATCGTTCAAAAAAATAAAGGCAAACTTGACCAGGACCCGGGGTCCGAAGCTGAATTTGTCCGTCTCCCATCGCGCCGTGGCCGTTCCACCAATGATCCAATTTCTACCTATCGTTCTATTCACACCTTAAAGGACCAAGACAACAACTCAGACTCTGACACTTCTTCAGCATTAATAGACAATGATGCGTCATCATCCGAATCTGATGATGCCAGTGGCATCCCACACACCGCACACCAGCACTCCCTCGCTGCGTTGGAAGCCGTACTTCAAAAGAATCCGACGTCGCTCTCCACATGGTATGCTCTCCTTGAACAAACCTTGACTACAATTCCGCCATCGGCCAAATCATCTCTTGCACGCGCTCGGGCAGAAATTAAACTGTCCGTGCTGGACCGCGCAATACGCACTCATAGAAAGAACAAGACATCCATAGAGCTGCGTGTCAAGTGGCTTAATGCCGGTGCAGAGATATGGGATGCAAATAAACTTGAGATGGAATGGGAAGAGGCTATAAATGAACTAGGTGGACATATTGAAGATGACCAGGGCGGGAAGGGGCTGAGAAATAGTATGTGGGACGAATGGCTCAGATGGAGGATAAGTAGCGCAGGAAGGGGTTCCCGGAAGACTGCAGGAGTCGAAGGGATCGTAACTGATGCCAGAAGAGCCATGGATAACATTGAAGGTGAATTAGCAAAAGTGAAACTACTGTTGAGGATTGCAGTTGTTTTGCGGGGGGCAGGTAAGGTCCACGGTCCACTCAAAGAAACATTAACAAGCATTTAATGTTCGTACAGGATTTTCGGAGCGCGCAATGGCAATATTTCAAGCTCAAGCTGAACTGTGAGCATATTTTAACACATGAGTTTTTGTTACTTCACAATGTCTTAGGTCATTTAATTGCGTCCCAGACCTTGTGTCAAATCCTCTTCCTGCACGCCTAGACGGTCTTGAAGAGTTCTGGGATGCAGAACAACCACGCACGGGAGAACCCAATGCCCGTGGCTGGAATACGTGGTGCAGTGGAAATCCAATCACCCAGTCCTCACACCATGAGCCGCTGGCCACTTATGATGACAGTGACAGTGACCCTTACTCGAGCTGGGCTGCCAACGAGGCACGCTATGACGCTGGCTCTAGTATGCCGAAGCATGCAGATGAGACAGAAGAAGATCCCTATGCTACGGTCCTTTTCTCGGATGTCCGAGCTCTCTTGGTAGACATCACTACACCTGAGGCGAAACATGCGTTTCGTATGGCATGGCTCCAGTTTCTAGGCTTGCATATACCCGGATTCGTACGTTCGCTCGATGAATATTCCACAGACACAGGACATGATGATACATGGTCATACATCCATGTCACGCGAAAGTCCTATCTTCAACAGCTTTTTCCGTCTGAAAGAAAAGGAAAGGAGCGGGAATGGGACGCCTTTGCGGGGACAATTATTGCACGTGAGAAGACGTATGGCTCTACATTTGGGTGTGTTAAACAATGGGGATTTGGTATATTTGATGCGTTGGAGGGGATAAAAGTCGGGGAGGGCAGGCTTTGGGAGGATACTGATGTGAGCGGCGTGGATAAAGAATGTATCAGGTTTGTGGCTCCACCAAATCTCGCCGTCAATCACCTACTTATTAACGGACTCTACTTGTAAGGAGGGTCTTTGAACAACTACGATGCCGAACTGTTCCATGCAAAGACGAAGAGTGGGACGTTATGGCTGTGGCATTTGAGGCCGCTATTAGTATTAAGAGGTGTGTTGCATATTATTTCTTATGTACACATTAGTATTGATGTTTGTCACCAATTCAACCCAAGTGCACTTAAATTATCCAGGACACTACTGTCTGTATCTCGAGACTCGTTTCCCTTGTGGGGTGTCCACGCCCGCCTTGAGAGTATACGGGGTAAGGAAAATGAAGCACGGCGAATATATGACACTGCGCTTTCAACCAGGTCCACAACTTCTTCAAGACGAGGCGAAGCAACCTTGTGGTGGGCATGGGCTGAGATGGAATGGCTCACGGGAGATGACAACCGTGCGAAAGCTGTTATTTTGCGCGCGGCAGGCCTGGATGCAAATGCTGTTGGAGCGATGGCTGTACTACGTGCCAAGCGAAGTCTTGAAGAACGCATGAGGCCACAATATAGTGCTCTGGAGTGGAAAGAGCAGGAGTCATGGGCATGTCTGAGGGCGTTGTTGGAGGTGATTACTGGGGGAGATAAAGGTTTAGAAGAAGGAATGGACATATTAAAAGGGTACGTCAGTGAAAATACTCTGGGAGGACTACCCCGTGAGAGTGCATGGACTCGCATGACACTTTTGGCATGGAAGCACGGAACTTTGTTAAAAAGGCAGATGAGACGAGTGGCTATCAGGAATAGAGTGGTTCAGGTGGTCACCGAATTGGAACGGGTTGGAAGAGGGGTGAACACCTTGGTGCTAAGCGTATTTCTTGAGATTGAAAAGGGAGAGAGCGTTTGGGGAAGAGTGAAGGCATTGGTAGGAGAGGGCCCAATAAGAGTTGACGAGAAAGGGCTGGCCTTCAAGTCCAGCGAAAAAGGAATTGCCAGAAGAGTATGGGAAGTTTGGCTAGCCAGTTGGGAGAAGGGGAGGTGGGAAGGAGAGAAAGAGAGGGTACGAAATTCTTTGGGTGTCGGGGTTGAAGAAGACAGGTGAGTTCCTTTTTTTTACTGAACCAATTTCAAAGTCTTTACGTTGAGAAGGACGCGTGCATCTCCAATCCTATGGCGCATTTTCGTTGAGTTTGAGATCTATTGCGGGGAGTTGAAGCGAGCGAAGGCACTCTTATTCAGAGCTGTCTCAGAATGTCCACTTGTCAAAGGTGTGTAATTTCACAAACTCGAGGCAAGCGCTGTAACAAATATAATGTTGACTCGTTGCAGAGCTTTACCTCCTTGCATTCGGCCCATTACGTTCCGCATTCACTGCTCGGGAACTGGAAGGCTGGGCAGAGACAATGGCAGAGCGAGGAGTCAGGATGCACCGTGACTTGGATGAGTATGCGAAAAAAGAGGTCCGTGAGGCCATTGATGGCCAAGACTCCAGCGGAGAAGAAGATGAGTTTGATAGAGAGACAAGGGACTACAGACGGCTTGCGCCATTCTAAGTGGTCATGTCGGTATTCGGCAAGTATCATGAAGCATAATTTTTTTTCTATACTGGTAATTGAAAGGATTGTCAATACTGTAAAGGCAATAGTGTTTAAACTCCGCTAAAGCGTCTGAACCTTATTCTGGCTCCCGCTTGACCCCGTACCCTTCCGAATAAGCGACTCGTTTCTTTCGATCCTCAAAGCTTGCTACGACGTCGTATCTTTCTTTTTTTTTTTTTTACCTCTGTTCTTGCCTTCATACTATAAAGTACGTATTCGAATATCCGACTCATTCCCCCAGAGGTTTTTGCATCGTCTCGAGTCACCCCGCAATCCTGTCCTTAATAATTCCATCCTCCCCTTAACAACTCGATGACTCCCATACCTGCCCCATCACTTGTACTCCCTCAAGAGGAATGGGCTGACACAGACTTCGACCTCCCGGAAGGCGACCCCCTCATCCCTCAGTCAGACGCAGAGTCTGACAACGAAGCAGAGGATTGGGACGTGGAAATGTCTCTTGGGAAGACTGGTGGTGCCAAAGCTACCACTTCTTCATCACCTCTTGCACTATCCACACGCAGTTTTTCCAACATGATCACCATTCGGCCTCCTATCCTCCCTCAGCCAGGAGAGCAGGCTGACGAAGACGATGACTATGACGATGAAGGTGCCTCTACTATTAAGGTAGCACATATGCCACCCATACCTCCCAAAACACCCCCGCCTCCCGAGGAGGACATTGAAACTGCATTTGAACTTCCTTCGGAACTCGCACAGCTGTCGTTACGACCCCTCCCATTGCACCACCGTGCCTCCAAAACGTCATTAGAATGGGGTGATAGAGATCACACTTCGTCGTCTACATCCTCGGATGCCTACTCTTCTCTAGGTTTTGGTCCCAGTGCATCCCCCTCATCCAACTCCACCTCTGCCCCATCTGCAGGAGAGCTTGAAACTGACGAGGACGAGGACGAGGATGCAGAGCTTGGAGGTCTTGTTTTTCCCACAGGACTTTTTGACTCGGGTCACAGCGCTCGTCAGCTACACAAAATTCTTGAAGCCAAGAAGCGCCTACCAGTTGTTGACGAACGTGTCAAGGTTGCCAGTCCAGACTCGGAGGATGACTTCGAAATTGGTCTTGTCATAGATGATGATTTCGATCTTAGTCCATCAAGACTGCCCATCAATCGTCTACAATCGGGGTCGGAAAAAAAGAAGACAATTAGCAGGAGTAAATCTGCTCCTCCACGTCCGCCACTTAGTAGTGTTCGACCTACATCATTGCATGCAGGTGCTAAAGACCGTTCGAAATCGCCCATTATGCCTGCATCTAGTGCCAGGAGCGTGCGACCCTTGGCATTACCCCCACCTACCTCATCTTCACGCCCGACGCTTACCCGAAAGACCACGCATCAAACTTTGTCCTCAGCACCATCGTCTTCGCATAACAGGTCTTTCTTACAGTCACCGACATCGGGACCTCTCAGAGGTCAGAAATCACACTCAGTACTTAAACCCCCATCTCCGCGAGGTGCCTCATCTAATAGGAATTTGACCCGTAAGGCATCTCTCAGCTCCCTTATTGACACTGCTGTCGCCGCCACTGGTTCTTCATCTACTTCAGTTCAGCCACCCACATCCTACAATGCACCTACTGCGGCGTCTCGTGCACGAGCGCAAAACAGCCAGACGCATTTTAACCCACACTCAACTACACGTCTTCGGGCACCCGATTTGGATCGCAATCCCCATGTCCCACCTACGCGACCATGCACTCCGAGTGCCAATACTGTTGCACTGAGACTGACCATGCCTACTAGTTCCAGTCGCGCAAAGGTTCGGCCTGCAATTTCATCGGTATTTGGATCTGTTATGAGTGGGAAAGACGGGAGGGCACCCTCACCGCTCCTACCTCGACCATCTTCGGCTACCTCAAACGGGTCCTCTTCACGAACGTCTAAATCGTCACAAGGCCATATTCTCACTTCAGGCGGGACTAAAATTCTTCGCCGTCCAAAACGAGCTCGAACGTACGGAGACGGAACAGAATTAGACGGAATCGAGGATTTGCCGACAGATCGAGATCAGGAGGGTCGGTATCGCGTTCTCCCCAAAGGTCCGTCAGCCCCAGCGCCAAGACTGAGTAAAGGAGCAGCGGAAAAGGATACAAAAGGTACCATTGGACGTAAGTCTGGGAAACGAGAAGGGACTGGTAAGTACCTTCAAGTCTTTGAAGTGGATTGAGTTTTGAACATATACAGATTCTAAACAACCTGTACTTGTGACAAATACACTTAGGCGTAAGGAGAGGATTGATTTCACTACTGCCAAGGTCGTTGAGAACCCCCCACCCAAAATGTCGCGGAAAAAGCTCGCGCATCAAACGCCATCGAATGTTCCTGGCGGAACGACAAGACGGAAACCAACGCTAATTCGTAATCTAGGCGGCGCTGGTGCGCCCAAAGGTACGTAGCAACCGCCAAATGTAGCTTCAGTCAATAGTCGACACTAAACATATTAATCAGTCGTCGGAGACATGAAGTGGAATCCTCAGACTCTCCGTTGGGAGGGCAACGATCAGGCGTTGAGGGATTTCGACGCGGCTATTTCGTCTTCCACTCGTCCTGCCCTCATCACACATCTCACCGGCTCCTCGATAGGCTCACCCGTGGCCAACTTTGCTGCTGGTGCTCGTGTAGTAGGCAACATGATTTTTGATCCCTCTCGCATGTGTTGGATATCGCGATTACCTCCAGAGGATGACGAGCCTGACGTGTTTGCTGATCTTGCAGATGACGAAGAAGATGACTGGAATTGTAAGGGTGGGACAATCCGAGTGGGTACAAACCAGCCGTTAGACCAAAGCCTTCCCGCTGCCGCAACTCGCGGAGATTCTCCGAGCCCACGACGACCGACAAGTACAACACACTCGCGGGCGATGTCGGAAAGTGGGTCAGAGCGTGGCGCACGACCTGCACTGACCAGCTTATTGGACGTTGATGGCCAGCTACTAGAAAAGTGCCGTGTTGCCGAGGACCGCCATAGGGCGGAAATGAAAGGGTGGCGGTTATGCCCTGCGAACGAGAATGATGGCGAACCGGATAGGTCGTCATTGTACGAGATTCGCGCCCTTGCCACTCGGCAATATTGAAAACATTCTGTTACCCTGCATGCATAGACGATTTCTTGCCTCATTCTATATTGCATTTCCTTGGTCCTAGTTCCCTGCACATATCTGTTTGTTCTGTTCTGTCTGACTTGTCTTGCTCATCATCATTCACCAGTATGATACTTTGTCCTCATTCCCTCTCCCCCATGTCCCTTTGTTCCGTTTTGTCGTGTTGGCCAGACTGTATCATGCCCAGCTCCGAAAGAAATGTATGCCGTATGCTCTCGAATAAAAAGTTGATTCTTGCAGTTGTACTATGAGAATGTAAATAATATTACTTATTATTATCGCCTCGGTAGCATGTTAGCGCCTTCCTAATACACGTGCTGAGTTGCCGGTTCATGGATGGCTCTGACTCCAAATGTTCCAGCAAAACGGATACACGGCAAGGGCAAGGCCGTCCTCCATGCGTTTGGGAAGGAGGCATCTTTCTCGGAACTATCTTACACCTATCCCCTCAAGCTTCTTTCTCCTAAACTTCCTTCAGATGGGAATCCTGTGTCAATTGTATATATCCTATCCTATGGGGGCGGCCTCGTTCCCGGCGACAAAATTGATTTGGAAGTCGATGTTGGCCCAGGCGCGTCGCTCATGCTACTTACACAGGCAATGCTCGATGCTGGCAGCTCGGTGACTCCTGCTGACACGGATATATAGGGCTCCACAAAGGTGTTCAAAACCCGAACCAATCATGATTACAGGCTAGCAAGCAAGCTTGTACCCATCTCTGACACGACAACACCAAGCTCAGACACCGTGCAGTGCATGGATGCCAAGGTGGCTAATGGCGCGTTCCTTCTCCTCCTTGTCGACCCGGTGACATGTTTCCGCGCTGCATCATACACGCAACATCAGACATTCCACCTGGAGCCCGATGCATCGCTCATAGTACTGGACTGGCTAACTGCTGGCCGCGTGTCTCGCGATGAAGAGTGGGCGCTCTCAAAGTACCACAGTATCAATGAAGTCTGGCAGTCCGGACGGCGCATCGCGCGGGACGTAATGCTTCTTGAGCACACTCTGGAATCGGCTCCACTCCCATCACGCACACTTAAAGATAGACTGGCACCTTACTCATGCTACGCAACGTTAATAATGTTTGGACCGATGGTGACAGGTATCGCGTCTAATTTGGCTGCTCAGTACGATGCGATTTCGCAGATGCAGCGCACCAGTGTGCCCGACTTCATGTGGTCATATAGTCTGCTGCACGATGGGTGCATTGTTCGGGCTGCCGGTCTGGAGACCGAGGTTGTGAAGATGTGGCTCAAGGATGCTCTGGCCGATGTGGCCCAAGTGATTGGCAACAATACATTCCAGAAGGCCTTTGTCTGATAATGAGTGCCGATTATAGCCCAAGAACGGCGAGTCGATGACAGTGGTGGCACAGATAATTTCTCAAAACTACGTATTCCCATGTCTTATCCGACTTTAAAATTCCATTCGACGAATCAGTCCAATGGCTTAGATGCCTAGCCACCAGTACGCTGGTTGGCCCCGACGAGCCCATGGAACTATCACAGGACTAGCACAGTATGCTCATTTGTCCCGCTCATATGTACAGGCAGATATATATATATTGCCCGAATTCAATACAGGCCAGTCAACTTTCAACACAAACCAGTGATTCAATATTATTATATACTTGAACACTTCATCAATGCCTAATTGCCCTAAATTTTAGCGTACTATTTCTGAGGAAACCATTAGTGGATGCAAGATCTAAACACATGACGTCTCCTGTCCCACAACTTCATTCAGGCTATAATCGATAATAATCGATGGCGCAGATATATATGGACGAGGGTGTCGTGTCTTGGTGGAGATTATGGTTGAGATCGAAAATCTGCAGCGAGACAACTTGGATAGGTATCTAGTGACGTAATTGGCAAGGAAATGGCGACTGGGATGATAGGCTTAAGGCGACGACCTTCACGAATGATTTGAAACTTGTCAGGGAAATGTTTAGGAATAGTGGGCGTTCGAAATGCTCTCTTTGACAAAGAGCCAAAAAATACCCATCGTCGATCCCTCTAAGAGACGAGGGATAAGACTTTCGGCCCTTTAAACGTTTGTCTATTAAGCAGTCCATCCAGGGCAAGAAATTCTGTGTTCTCTAGTGCCCATGAGGCCACCAAAAGAAAATTTCTGGAGGTTCCTACGTCCAGTGCTGAACCACGAGGTGATTGTGTTATTAGCTGTCGCTATTTCAATGTGGGACTACATACGGGCTGAGAAGCCTCATACATATATGGTTGTCCAGATCTGGTGGCACGTCGGAGTTTTCTAGCCAGCATATGATGCTCCTGATCCACACATCGATAATCACTAGGCGATAAGCGAGCAGTGTTTCAGAACGTAGGAGCTAAGCCCGAGCGAAGCCAAAGCAGATCGTTTGGACCTCAAGTGAGGTTACTTTCGGCAATTGCCGTGGCGCACCACCTCAAAGTCTCTAAAGCTTGTCATCCTAGCCTCTCTTGTGAGCTATTGAGCTCTTTTTTTCTTACGCATTTGCTGGAGAATTAAGCACTCTTGGGAGCGCAGCGCAGTGCCAGCATGTCCTCATTTGCTCCAGAGGACAGTCTTCCCCCACCACAGGCAAGTTGCATGCGTATACGAGGTTGTCTTATAGCTGACAGAGTTGACATCTAGCGTCGCATTCGTCACTTAAGGTCCTTGCAAGTCCGCAATTTGACTCCCTTCCCTGCTCGCGATGCGTTGGCACAAACCCTTACACAATCCGGTCCAAGCTCGTCTTTGTCTTCTCAGCCAGTCGATGATATAGAACTGACAGTGGCGTCACGCCGTCGAAGACGTATATCTGCAGGTTCGATACACGCGACGATGCTGATTGATCTAGAGGACGATGCTCTCGCAAGTTCTTGTTCACAGACAAGACAGACCAGGTCAGGCTCTCGGACAAGTTTACAAAGTACCAAGAATCCTACTTCTGGATCTGGGGCGCCAACAGTCCGTCCAAGAGTTCGTACCAGTTCCAAAGCGTCTGCCCCACAAGCCCAGATAGCTTCTTCTCTCCATGAGAACCTGCAATCGGCTCCTCCGACAAAGCTAGAGGATATTGCTGGTGCAGGACACTTCGTCACACACTCGCAGCGAGCATTAGAAAAGATAGTATCATCACGGCTGGTGGAGACATTTGTGACATTAACATTGTTGCCATCTCCTACTTCTCGACCGTCCTCACGACCGCCCTCGCGATCAAGCTCTCGTCCTACTTCGCCGTCGGTAATGGCAACTAGCCCTCGCAAAGGCAAGGATGTAGCTGTTAAGCGCACCATCTCCAATTCTACCTTCAACCATAGGAAAGGAGTATCTACCTCATCCACTAGTTCTCCACCGTCTATTTCTTCTCGCTCCCAATCATTTGCATCTTCGTCCTCTCAAACTCCATCTCGTACGAAAACTTCCGGAACCGTTCGTCGGACAGCTTCTGCGAAATCCGCAAATTTCCCTTCCCCTCCTCCGACTCCTCCGCCAGGTTCTCCTCGATTGAAGCCCCACCCTACTGTTCCAAGTAAACATTCTTCTCCAGTACCGGGTCGACAATCCGACAATGGAGTGGGAGAATCCTCACTTTCTCCCATACCTATTCCATTTTATATATCTCCTACTCACCTTCCGTCGACAAACCCCACCTTCTCCCATTTAGATCCTGAAAGAGAATTCGCATCCTGGGCGGACACTAGTGCTACCCGAGTCAGAGTTGCTATTTGGGGTCGCTGTAAGGGTGAATCCCCATGTTCCTCACGTATCGAAAACTTTAAGGATCTGAAAGGCAAAGCGAAGGAAATGGACTATTATGCCAATAGTGACACAGGTGAAGATTTACTATGGCGACCACTGGACGAATGGCTGGTTGACTTGGACGATATGGAGCATCTGTCATCAGATGTATGCAAACGTAGTCAACATATTTCAGAATATGCTGATTTGCCGTTTCACAGCTTGCTGCACATCATCTGCCTTCAAACACTCTACTTTTGACTCTTTCATCGGGCCAGGTATTCCATATCTCACCCGTATCTTCGCAGAATTCACCCTGCGTTCCATCACGCGCCCCTACCCCCCTCGGGCCAGAGTATAACTCCGATGGTGAAGTGGAAGGCCTACGGAGACGCCGATTAGAGAGGGAAGCTAGTGACACCCCGAGAACAGAACAAAACACCCTTCAGAAGAGTTTGAGAGAGACCCGCATGAAAACAAGCTCAGCCTGGCAGGACTTGGTAAAGTACGCATACTCTTCAAAACAGGAGGGTGATATTCGCACACTTATATTACAATGGATAGAATTGTGGATTTGAAGACATGTATCGCTGATACCCAGGTGTCGCTGGAAAGTGTCGTACGAAATTGCGATATGTTGGTGGATGGGGATGAGTATAACAAATATGTGAGTATCGCTGAACAAAGTAGGCATACTACTCTCTCACTTATACTCTTATAGTTGCGTGGATGTTCTGAGCGTGAAGAGTGGGTAAGGACTCTACGTGCTGAGCGGGAGCAGGTACTCCATGATTCCGCAAAAGGTCAGATTAACTAGCCTGACTCATGTGACCAAGCGTTGAGAACTTCCACAGTCAAACATGCCATTGAAACGAAAAGAAAGGCTTTAGAGTTGCGACGCAACACGTTAGCGGTCGCGCGTGTTCTTCATCAGAAGGATATCTCAGAGCTTATGTTGCAAGCCGACGAAGTGACTTTCAAAAGGTGGGCGTCAGTGTTGTCGTGGAGACTTGCAGCTCAAAACCAAAAACATTAGGAAACAGCAGTCTACTCTCGTGTCATCTTTGCTTCCGCTCCGCACTGCACTCATTCAAAGCATCAACTTTATTTTTCCCATTGAACCCCTCTCCCCAACTGATCTCCTCTTCACGATACTTGGCGCACCACTCCCTATCCCCGCTCTATCTTCTGACCCAGCTCCACCGCTCTCCATCCCTGCATATCCCGACATCACTGAGGACACTACTGCCACAGCACTCGGATATGTTGCACAAGTCATTCAACTCGTCGCAGCCTATCTGGGTAAAGGCCTTGTGTACCCTGTGACATGCTGTGGGAGCAGAAGTGCGATTAAGGATCCTATTTCAGCGATGATGGGACCCCGAATGTTTGTGCATATCCTTTTAGATCTTCACCCTCCTATGATTGAGAAATCAGATTATAGGTTCCCCTTATACTCGAGAGGTGTCGAGACATATCGGTTTGAGTACGGCGTTTTCTTATTGAATAAGAATATCGAGATGGTACGCCGCTCCGTCGGGTTGACTGATGTACCCTGACCCGTTCCCATTTAGTTAATGATGGACCGTAATCTTCATGCCATGGACATGCGACATACTCTCCCAAACCTCAAGAATCTTCTCCTCACCCTGACAACAGGTGAAGAAATCAAGCCAATGTGTGTATCATACATTCTATTCTACCATCTACTAACCCGTCCTCTCTCTCAGAACAAGGCTGAAGTCCCCCCTCGGGGTAGCTCTGCCATCAGATGTACGACCGTCTAGTCGCGCCATTTCTCCGCTCGCTCTGAATGCTCGGCTGGAAGTTACGCAACAGGGTGTCCCTGTACCGCGCAAATCGAGCCCATTTCTTTCACCGCTGGCAGCCATTCTTCGAGCTCGATATCCGTCGAGCGCCGGCCATCCCACTGTCAAGGTCGTCGATGAAACACCTGAGCCGGCTGCGGATGACGAAGTTGGCGTCGAGCCTGTCACTGAGCAGGCAAGGGAAACACCCAGTGAGAGCTTTCCTCAGGCAGATCAGGTGGAAACAAAGGAGACGATGAAGTTAAATGGAATACCCCACTCTCCTTCAGCTGCACGTCTTAATGGGAGGCCGTTTGAGAAACTGACGGGCGTTGACGAGCCTCCAACACCTCCCCTGCCATTACCTGGCATTACATAGCATTCATTTGTTTTCTTGTGTCATCTTACGAAGATTTTGCTTATGCCACGACGCATATTTTTTCATGGGTTCATGTATACTTGGATGGACGTAGTAATAGACATGCAAAACCGACAGATAAAAGGATACAAATTAAAAGCGAATGCCGTTGATACAGGAATGCGTACAGAGCGTGAAAAAAAAAACGTTGGAAAAAATCTTGAATAATGGAAAATAGGAGATGTATGTAGTAGGTTCAAATCAACCCTAGAACAACCGTGGCACGCAGACTTGCTTCTCTATTGAGTTCTCTTGGGCTTGCCTCACCGTTCGGTTCCATGTATTCCTCTGTGCGCATTGAGCTACTCTTCCAGCCCCAGCTCTGGCCAATGGTGAATTGGTCGGGGGAGCTCGAGAAGCGAATCAACGACGATCCTGTCGCAGAGGAACACGAAACGGTGAAATGGGCTAATATCGTCGAACGTGGATCACGATAGGACTGTACCGGCGCGACGGTTGCAGGCGCGGCGCTGGATGGCAGCGGTGCGGTCGAAGGCTGTAATTGAGAAGGAGACGAGGGAGGAGATCCTGGGACGGCAAATGCCACGCTGGAAGTGGAACTCGTTGATCCGACGGAGAGGTGTCCTCGACTGGGAGTCTGTGGTTGCGGCTGAGCTTGAGGAGTACCTGGCGGGTCACTGGGGGCAGGAGTTGAGTTCAGCAAGCGTTCGCCCCACGTCGAGATAACAACGCGAGGGGTTGATGCACGAGGGATGGGATCGACGCTCGACTGGCGGTGGAGATACACCCCTAGCTGGATGCCCTTTTTACGCACAACTTGCACGTACACATTGAACAGCGAGCCAGCATACCAGATAGTGTGTGAATAAATGCGAGACTTTTCCATCAGTTGGCCTACACCCCAAAATTGGATGGCAAACCGGAAAGGAGGATACGGCGACCATCGAGCCTTCCCTGTCATGTCCGTTTGTATACATGATGCTGCTATGTAGTGCGGAGAGAGGATACCGAAGAAATTTGTTTGCTTGGGGGACGAATAACCCTGATCCGACAGATCAGGTTCCCTCCCAAGGAGTTCGTCAATGGATGCTGCAGCAGTCGCAAATGCACTGTCACTATCTCCAAGGCGCTGAGATGAGTCTACGGGAATGGGATAATAAGGCCTCGACCGTTCCACATCAGAGCTGGAGTCGGAAGACAATGTAGCCAGGATCTCAGCGGTGCTGACCGTTATGCCAAGCTCTTTTTCACTGTGAGAGGTAGGAGAAGAAGTGCCTGGTCCCGAGACCGGAGACCGAGTGACAATGCGGTGTCTGAGAATGGACTGTTGCCAGTGTGCTGCCTGAATCGTCTGGATAGGGACATAAGGACGACCAGTGACAGGTGAAATGTGTTGCGATATGCGTATGAGTTCCTCAAACGACTACCGCTCATGAGCATTGCCTGGTCATACGATGAGAGAACAAATGCGCACCATATTCGAGTAGTGGATTCCTCGCTGGAATAATTGGGCCCATTCCTTTTCCTCGGCAGGATCCAGACCATCTCTACGTCGAAGATTAACAACTCTCGAGGCAAATTCATATCTATCCCATTCGTTCATGATGAAAAAATCGTTTGACGAGATTACAGCGCAAGCCGAGGAAGCGGACAAGCCTCCCCTTGCCCATAGCTTCGGGGCCTTGACCTTCAATATCAACGAACGTCGTTCGGAGGGTATCGTCGCACGTCTACGGGTATGATCTTGCACTGGACGAAGAGACTCTGGAGGCTCGGAAGTCATTACTTGGGAATCTGATTCCTCTTCATAGGGAAGGATATCTGCGCTCCATCTTATCAACCAACACGCACATGCTTCGCCAATCTTGTCTCCGATACCACCATAGTTAAATGCAGGCGCTTCTAGATATGTGCCACCCATGGAGGAGCCATCTTCTTTGTCGGCGCTCTCTTCGAATTCTAGGCCACTAAACTTGCGCGTCATATCTGAACTATCGCAGTCCCCGTGCTTGGTATATTCTGACCGGGAGGACGACGAATCGTCTGTGTATGGAATTGGTTTCCCCACATCCTCCAAACCGACAGCGGCTTCCGGATCGTCACCTTCTGATGCGCCGATTCCCAGACCAATAGCAAATTTGATATAGCGAACGACCGTATGTGGACCCACGGAGCTCATTATCATAGAGAGTGCTTGAGAGGTGATTGAGGAGATGGAGAGATAAAGGGAGGTGGCCAGAAGCGACAACAAAAACCGAGGGGTGGCGGGATGGTTTCCAGGAGGATACTGAGGTGAGGTCATAAAATAGAAGGAGGGGGTGAGAGGACATGAAGGGGTCGGGATGAGGGAGGGAGAGAGGTAAAGGGCCGGGCCTCCTCCATAGAGCCGCGCGATACAGACCCTTTATCAAATGAGCGTGACGGAACTCGCAGATGCAAAACTGACGCACTCAAAGGCTAAGCAACAGGTGAGGGATGGATCCACAGAGACATGAGAGGATCTGCGCACCCGATCTGGTGATATTCAAGTCATCAAAACAGATGTCCACTCGGTCGGGCGGGGACTCGAGGGATGCATGGTTGCTGTGTCGATGCGATTCGAGAAATCCGGCGGTGAATAGGGAACGAAAGAAACCCTTGGTGCCGTCCCATTATGGTCGGTCTCGCTGCAGTTGACCAGGCTACTCACCGCTTGGATGAGAACAACGCGATGGAGCTGATAGACGGCCTCCCAACTACCACCTTTCGCGTGCAAAGCGACGTCTGCGGTATGGCCACGCAGGAAGCTGAAGTACAAGTGTGACTGAATGTCGGTTGGAGTGTAGGTCTGGCCAGAAGGGTTCATTGCAATTTCCGATGCGAAAGGTCCCGCGGCAAAGCAAACGATAAGCGTGGGCAAGCCACCGTTTACCAAACAGACCGGACACCGGCTCCTAATGTTTTTTTTATAAGCGCGCAGGGCTAGCTAAAATTCGACCTGCGTCAAGGACGCCATTTCGGCCAAGCTGCACAATGTCCTCCGCAAATCCTCCTTTCTGGTGCGTCTCAGCCTGTTCCCAGCCTCTGACGTCTCTCACCAGCAATTTGCAGGTTGGGAGGTGCGTAGATACATCTAGTCCATAAATACCACAACGAACATCTCGTCCCATCGTCAGGTGTGGCTGGTTCAAGTAAGCCATATGTCATCCCTCTGCTTTACCCTGCCCTCACTGTCGTTGTACCTGGGCAATCCTAGTGGCAGCATGCGTCACCCATCCTCTGGACGTCACCAAGCTTCGAATGCAGACCCTGACATCGAGTGCTGCTGGTGCTTCCACCCTGAAGGTCCTTCATGATACCGTCGCTCTCACAGGCATAAGGAGCCTATACACTGGCCTGTCTGCTTCGGTTCTGAGACAGATGACATATAGTCTGGTACGGCTAGGCTCTTACGAAGGTATCAAGAATTGGATATCCAAAGGTATACCAACATGCTTCGCGATCAGAACGATTCCTGAGAACCCCCCTCCATATCCAAGGTAAACATCCCAGCACAGGGGAGCTTCTCATTGCCGCCGGTCTGGCTGGTGGACTGGGGGGTATTGCAGGAAATCCTGCCGGTATGTCGCGCCTGTCTTTTTATCATATGCATACCTCATACATCATTTCTTGAGATATTCTGCTTGTCAGGATGACAACGGATCCTGTTAAGCCTCCAGAAGCGCGTCATAGATATGTCAATGTACTCAGCGGTCTCGTGAGACTGGTTCGAGAGGAGGGCCTGTCTGGTTTGACCAGAGGTTTAATCCCAAACACGGTGATATGCCTCTAACCATCATTTGTCGAGTGTTTGCATCTAACTTCATCAACTTCCTCAACTCCCCACCAGACCCGTGCCATTTTAATGAATGTGAGTATGTTATATCCTTAAACCTCCAGGTCCTGACGCTAGCACTAGACCTCGCAGTTGGCTTCGTGAGTCCTTACTTCATGATGTCAATATGAATCCCGACCCTGTTGCCTCTTTTAGTTATGATTATTTCAAGACGTATCTTTTAACCCACCGACTACCAATGACTAATACTCAATTACACGACAATTTTGTCCTCCACATCATAGCAAGTAGTTTTGCAGGGACAGTGGCAACAAGTGTGTTTATCATCCATCTTCATCGTTCTCCATTCTAACGCATTGCATAACTACTTCAAGCAATATGTTCTCCAGCGGATGTGATAAAGTCGCGAGTGATGTCTTCCGTATGTCTCAATCTAATACGCCTTGTTTTTTATCCCAAGTGACCCACATTCAGACGGGCTCGTCGAGCGTGCTTGGCATTCTCACAAAGTCTCTACGTGATGAGGGTCCGATGTTTATTTTCAAAGGCTGGACGCCAGCTTTTATCCGTCTCGCGCCTAATACTGTACTTCTCTTCGTGTTCCTAGAGGTATGTGCATCCATCTCTGTTCGTGTGTAGTGTTATGCATACTTCTGAAACCCCTCCAGCAATTAAAAAAGGCATGGCATATCACATTCCCTAAACCTCCATCCTAGGCATATTCTGATCATATATAGTGGCATATACAATGCAATCGTAAACTTGATATACCATAGATCCAAATTCTGGATAGATACATACATGCTTTACATACTTCTTGTTAATCTGACGTGTTTGTAACTAGGCTTCCGGCTCAGTGGCAGCGTACCAATCACATTTCGTTCCGTCTCTACAACCAAGTTATAAACGCCATCTTCATGTACAATGAAAAAAAATGAAGCATTCAAAGAGTTACAAAAAGGTCAAGAGTCAGGATATATGAATACTGATCATTCGTGTTTGTTCCATGATACAATTTCAACCTTTGACAAACTCGGAAGAGCCACGTCGCGAGTGTGAATCACCTCTTGTAGTGCGACCATTGGCTACATACAAACCAACACTACTGCCTTGAATCAGGTGAAATCAATCCCCTCTCACCGTAGGAAAGTTTCAACCTCCAGTGTCTGAACGGGATCAAGAAAAGCACTAAATCGGCGAGACGGATTGAACTCAAGCAGGTGGATGACAAAAATTGTAATAGTGGCGTACTGATGTCTGGAGTAATTGACCATCAACGCTTAGATGTGCCAAGCGTCACGTGACGTACCACAAATATCCGGTCAATGGAACCTTTTCACTTGCTTTCGAAGGGAGGGGCAAAGTTCAATAAGAAGCGGTTCGAGTCAGACGTCAAGCTCTTCAGCGTACGTGTTTTCCACCTCCATAAGAGATACCTGCATTCATTTTGTTATTCTAATAGCCCTCTATTACCTTGGACAAGGGAAAGAAGCCTGAACATTCTGCGAACGAGCTTCCTCCAGAACTTGATTTCTTTCGATATGCTAAAGGAGGGCCAGGTGTAAAACGAAAGGCATCACATGGCAACGTGAAGCCTGAGGGTGACAGCAGTGGAGACGAGGACGAAGCTGTGTCCCCACAGGGGAAGAAGCGCAAGCTAGACAGACTTGCCACGTCTCCAAAACCTTCTAGACAGCGAGTCACGAGTAAAGGGAAAAATATTCCGAAACCTATAGATTCGTTTCAGATGCTGAAGGAACGCTACAATTGCTCATCGCTCATTCTGTCCAACCTCGAGAAGCACGGATGGGAATCGCCCACTGGTATTCAAGCACATGGCATCCCCATGTTATTAGAGGTCCGTCACCCGTTATGTACTTGTGCTTCCCCGTCGTATATTCTTATTGACTCTCTGCAGTCTCGATGCATCGCTGCTATTTCACCCACAGGCACAGGGAAAACCTTGGCATACCTTCTTCCAACACTCGTATTACTCGGTTCCCCTATTTCTGCCTCATCTTCTGGGTCTTCCTCTTCTCTAGATAAAGGCAAAGGTGTTCGAGCCCTGGTCTTAGCTCCTACTCGAGAACTTGCACATCAGATACACAATGAATGTTTAAAAATTGCTCAGGGTCGTAAATGGCGCATCACATTGTACAGTAGAGCGACAGCCGCCACCCTAGCAGATAAAGCTGTTCGTGATAAAATAGGTATATTTGAATCACTGCCTTATGATATGATACTTCTGATGCTTGTCTTTCAGACATCATCATCAGCACACCGATGCGACTTGTAGCATCGCTGAAAGAGGGGAAAATCGACTTAGACAAGTGAGTTCTTGCGTTCTTATAGACGGCAGGTCCTCAAACTTCTGATTAGTGTTCGACATCTTGTGCTTGATGAGGCAGACCGCATGCTTGATCCCGAGTTTTTACCACAAATACAGGAGATTATAAACTCATGCACGCACGCCTCCCTTCAAAAGTCAATATTCAGTGCGACATTACCAGCAGGGGCAGAACAAGTTGCTATGAGTATGCTCCAGGACCCTATCCGCGTCGTTGTGGGGCTCAAGTCAGTTTTTTTATCATATTACCTGTCCGTCCTTAGAAATACATACATTGACTACTAATTGCACAGAGATACTCCTCTCCCTCTAATCCGTCAATCTTTGGTGTACGTCGCTGATGAGGCATCTAAGCTACCCAGCTTAGTTAGCTACCTGACATCCACGGTATCCATCCCTGCTCACTCAAAAAGTTCCACAGCGCCGCCACCTTGGGCGCCACCCATACTAATTTTCACTTCCACCCAACCACGCGCCACTTCTCTCTGCACACAGCTCATCCTCCATGGCATCCAAAATGTAGATGTTCTCCATGCGTCATTGACAAACAAGCAGCGTCAGGACGTCGTACACCGTATGCTCACGGGCGAATGCTGGGTCCTGGTGTGCACAGAGGTTGTCGCCCGAGGGATGGACTTCAAAGGAGTCAAAGGAGTCATTAACTATGATTGGCCCCAAAGTGTGCAGAGCTATGTCCATCGTATCGGACGAACTGGCAGAGCGGGGAGGGAAGGTATCGCGATTACATACTGGACGGACGAAGACGCTTCGTCCTTGAAATCGTCAGTGTCCCCCCATATATTTTTTGGTTCTGTAACACACATCCTGATGTTACACCGCCTATTCAAGAATTGCGAACGTTTTGCTGCAATCTGGCTCGTCTGTCTCCGAGTGGATGCTCAAACTTCCAAAACCATCAAAATTGAATAGACAAAGAATGGGTAAGGTGAAGCGTGGTGACGAAGTAGATACCTCGGGGAAGATCGGCAGGGCCGATGCCATTAAAAAGAGGTACCGATTAAATTCTTGTTAAATTCAGATGAAATTTGATTGTTTTATCCTTTTTAGGGACATGATTTTGGGATCCAAGAGGCGAAAAACTAAGCTAGAAGAAATAGATAATGGCGAGTGGTCAGGATTTGACGAAACGGTATGACATCGTTTTGAATCTCTACATGTGATCCTTGTGATCCGTAGTGTGAACTCGGAGGTGCTATCTAATTTCACAAAACAAGATATTTTCTGGATATAAAACTGAAGAAACGCAATTCGACATGTTGTAGGACAAGAAGTACGAGTGCAGTACAAAGACAAGATTTTACACGGAATGTCCAGACGATGAACAAAAGGGTCGAATGCCGCAGCATCTAACAACTCATCAAACATTCAAGGCTATCGACCTGTGAGGTTCTGGAAAATGTCGCAACGTTGTTGACCTGGTTTCCCACAGAGCAGATTGAGAGTGCGGTGAGAGCGGTCCTGATAATCCGAACGGGAAGTGTCTGTAAACATGGTTCTGGAGTCTACCTGTGAAAGTGAAGCCAGGATTCTATGCTCAAGAGCGGGGAGTAGGAATTTGCGAAAGCGGGCCGTGGACGACCAGCTAGACAGAGTCTTACCCTCCTCTTGATTGCCTTTTGAGCTCTCCGTCCTTGGGGCCAGCTCCACAGCTCCCAAATTTATGGCGCTGGTCTTGACTCCCTCTTCATGCACACCGTTGAACATGAGTTCATTGACGGTTCTACACTTTATTCCGTTTGCCTTAAGTTTACTTAGCCCTGGAGTTACGTCCTGGTCTTGTGATGCTTTGCACTATATCTGTAATTGGGATGTTTCCTTGCGCGTTCGTCTTTTCGGCCCTTAGCCTCTGGGACTCCTTGCTCTCGCTCATGCCATTTCACAAGGAACCCGCAATACGAGAGATTTGTGAATGAATATTCCCCACTAAACAGATGAAGGGAGCTCACGGCAGGATTCAGAACAGACGATCAAAACTGCGTTTGAAGGACGGGGGATTTTATCAAGCCTTTTGTCATCATGAATTTATCGGAACACCTAAAATATTCAAACTCTGGGATACTATCAGATCCGGAACAACAAGAGAAACCGCTGGTATCAGTATCAAAACTAGTGGAGAGAAAAGAGATAAAAGCGGAACATCAAGAGAGCCTGACAGGGTGCGGTGGGATGCGGTGTCCCCGTGACAGAAAATACATACAGTACGTGTGATTGCGCTGACTCTGACGAGAACAAGAGCAACGGGCCAACAGTACAGTTTGA
>QLPI01056024.1:0-11751 GCA_003314275.1 Chroogomphus rutilus
GCTGCTGCTGGAGGAGAGCTCTAGCCTTTGCATGCTCTGAGCGAACAACTTCCAATAGATCTTCAGTCAAATTCTTTGCTCGAGCAAGTTGTAGCTCGTCAGGGCCACTAGGAGATACACCATCAGCTTCTCAGTGAAACAATCAGCATTACACGAACGTGATGTGGATGTGCATTGGTTCGTCTGATTCTCTTCCTGTCTCCGAATCAACAAATCCGGAACCTATTCCCTTAATTTGTACACGGGTACCGGTCTCTTGCTGTATATGTTTTACAAACATGCCCTGGACAAGAAAAAAAGTTAAAAGCGTTCGATAACGCAACATTGTACTCACGGCAGGACCAACGACTTTAGCACGAACGTTGAAGTTACGAAGCGTCTCCAATCCAACAGGTATCTTTTCTTCAGGCCATTTACGCTGCAGAACAGATGAATAGTGATTAAAATATGCGTAACACAAGGTATGCTTACTCGCTCGCGACGATCACCCTTTTTGTCGTCTACCAAAGAGCCCATATCAATCGCGATGAGTTCGTTGATCTTTTCGATAGCTTGGTCCATGATTTCTTTGGTTGAAGCAGATATATGAAGATAAAGGGGAGGATCTTTCTCTGTCGCCTTAGATTTATCTGGGTACCATACTCCTTTTGTAGTCACGGATGCACCAGTTTCCTCGTGTATCTGAAATTTCGAATGCATCCACTGGCTTTTAATATGAGAAAGCAATCACAAACCTGTTGCTGCGTCCCTCCCTTGGTGAGCATGTACCGATTTCGGACGTCGTTTATTTCGATATCATGTGTAAATTCAGCATCATGAGGATCTCTGGTCGCAAGATCACCATTGGCTGAACCACCGATTGTTGAGGGTCCAGCGAATTGAGCAGCTATTTTAGCAGCTATGGCGGCGGCGGCAGCAGCAGCTTCTGTGGCACTCTTGCCAGTATTGTCTTCAATCTTTGAGACCTTTGCGGATGGCTCGCTTTCCTTCGAGTCCGGAGTCGCTTGTTGATCCCATTTTCGTTTGGAAGACATGGACTATGTGAGGTTGCTGGGCGGGCATTAGCGTGGGCGCCTATGTGGACGCGTCAGCGTGAAATCGCGTCCCATTTACCATGCCTGCACCATCATTACCAGTGACTCCTGTCCCTTCTGAAGATCCAAAAAAGAGGCAGAAAGAAGTCGAGGATGATAAGGGCAAAGGAAAAGAAGAAACTAAAGACGTTTCAAAGGTAGAAGAAGGGGAAGAACTAGTAAGTGATCGAAATACAGAAATGTAATATCTATTAACCTTACAAAAGTCAGAGGAAGACCAACAGCTCAAAAATGAATTGGAGATGTTGGTCGAACGATTGAAAGTGCGTATCACGCTCTGTTCTTCTTCTATTTTCATCTCTGTTTCACAGGAGCCTGCTACCTCTCTACATCGCCCAGCGCTGGAAACCCTTCGTACACTGATACGAACTTCTACATCTTCTATGACCTCCGTTCCAAAACCACTCAAATTTTTAAGACCGCATTATCCTGATTTGCAATTACTGTATGAGCAATGGCCTTCATCCGAGGATAAGGTGTGTCTTTTCAAATAACTTGTGTGCTCATGTGCGTTCTTTATTCACACACCAAGCCTAGAGTTTATTCGCAGACATCCTTAGTGTACTTGCCATGACATATTCTGATACTCAACCTCGTGGTACTCTTCATTATCGTCTTCTATCTGCTTCCGCGTCCCAATCACCATCTGAACCCGGCTCTTGGGGCCACGAATATATTCGTCATCTCTCTGCTGAACTTGGTTCTGAATTTGCAATCCGCTCGGAAGCTGGCCAAGATACTGCTGAGCTTCTGGAGCTTGGAATAGAATGCGCCAAATTTCTGATCGGGCATAATGCAGAAGCAGATGCAGTAGATCTCTTGGAAGAACTGGAGAGTGTGAACATGATCAGCGACTTGGTGAACAGTGATACCTTTCCTCGGGTTTGTGCTTACATGCTCAGGTCAGTAGTTTTCCTGCATTCGAACACTTGTCCTGTAGAATGCTGAATCGGCGATGGTGAAGTTGCGTCAATTTCTTACCCCCACCAGATGACGTCGCCTTTCTTCGATCAGCACACGATATATACATTAAGTATAATAAGTTTCCCGACGCTCTCGCCATTGCTATCAGATTGGGTGATCCAGAACTTGTAGAAAAAGATTTTCGTTCTCCTGCCAATCCGTACGTGACGAAACTGGCAATCAAACCTCCTGGTTTTTGTTAACTTATAATGTTAACTTATAAATCGTTCAGCCAAATGAGACGCCAACTTGCTTTCCTCCTCGCCCGTGCACACATTCCACTTGTATGGATTCAATCCCAGAATTCTGATGATGACCCCGAAGATTTGTCTGAAGATCTTATTGAATGTCTCAGCAACTCACAGTTATCAATGCATTTCCACGAATATGGTAAGGAACTCGGTGTCATGGAGCCCAAATCCCTTGAGGATATTTACAAATCTCACCTGGAGAATGTCCGTGAGTCATTGCCTTTTGTCTGATACGATACATCAGTGTTGCTGATAGATGGATGCGGAAGGAACGGCCACGGTGGACTCGGCCCGCGGTAACCTTGCTGGAACATTCGTTAACGCCTTTGTCAATGCCGGATTCGGTAATGACAAGCTCATGGTTAAGGCAGAAGAAGGCAATAGTTGGATTTACAAAAACAAAGATCATGGTAGATTTGTTCAAAATTTATAGAAACCTTCATAGCTTACTCTCTTTATTTTTTTAGGTATGATGAGTGCCACTGCAAGTTTAGGTCTCAGTCTGCTTTGGGATACGGATATTGGTCTCAGCCATGTTGACAAGTACACATATTCATCTGAGGAACATATTAAGGTATTATACCCTGTACCTCTCAGATTTTATAGCTCTTTGACTATCATCCCAAGGCTGGTGCTCTGCTGGCCACTGGTATCTTAAACTCTGGTGTGCGGACTGAGGCAGATGCGGCTCTGGCGCTTCTGGGGGATTATGTCGGGAATCAAAGTATCCCTCTTAAAACAAGCGCCATCGTAGGGTGAGCATTTTCCACGATGCATGATGATTTCATAACATCACACTTTTTGACAGTCTCGGTTTGGCTTACGCGGGGTCTCATCGAGAAGACCTGATCTCGCTATTACTTCCACATGTCGCAGACGATACTGTTTCCATGGAGATTGCATCTCTTTCCGCACTTGCTCTAGGGTTTATTGGTGTGGGGAGCTGTAATTACGAGGTTAACAGCACAATACTCCAGACCCTCATGGAGCGTGAAGATACCCAGTTAAACGAAAAGTGGGCCCGCTTTATGGCACTTGGACTGGCTCTCATCTTTTTGGGTAAATTTTCCAGAAGCTATCCTATTTTTTCTTGATCTAGACCTCTTCCTTAGGTCGACAAGATGCCTCGGATGCCACTATCGAGACATTGAAAGCAATTCCTCATCCGGTTGCAAAACAGGCTCAGATCTTAGTCGATGTTTGCTCGTTTGCTGGCACAAGTAATGTCTTGAAAGTGCAAAGCCTGCTTCATTATTGCAACGATCACATTGATAAGGAGAAAGAGGATGACACTTTCCAAGCATTTGCTGTTATTGGCATTGCTCTCGTGGCTATGGGGGAAGATGTGGGAGCAGAGATGTCATTACGACAGTTCAATCATCTGGTTCGTGGACTGTCGTTCTGTCTTCTCCACTGACACTCTTCCACCAGATGCACTACGGCGAGCCCGTAATTCGGAAGACTGTTCCCCTCGCTCTAGGTCTGTTAAGCGCCTCAAATCCTCAGCTTGGCATTTTGGACACGCTCTCCAAGTACAGCCATGACAACGACTTGCAGGTCGCGCTCAATTCCATTTTTGCAATGGGTCTTGTTGGAGCTGGTTCCAATAATGCGCGATTAGCACAGATGCTTCGGCAGCTAGCAGGTTACTACCACAAGGAGGCTGATTGTTTATTCATGGTGCGGATAGCGCAAGGTCTGGTCCATATGGGCAAGGGTACCATCGGCATAAATCCCTTTTTTAGTGATCGTCAGATAATGAGTCGTACCGCCGTTGCTGGTATATTAGCCACTCTTACAGCATTCACTGACTCAAAAGGCTGTGAGTTTCCAGTCTTAGTGATCAACCTTGAGCTAAAGTCCTCTGCTAGTTGTACTGGACCAGTATCATTGGATGCTATACTTTCTTGTAACCGCCATGTATCCACGGTTCTTGATTACTCTAAATGAGGAGTTGGTTAACATTCCCGTGACTGTTAGAGTAGGGCAGGTAAGTCATCGTGTCTTATCGCTTGTATAGCCTTCCTAATTGATGGCCTATCATTAGGCTGTGGATGTTGTTGGTCAGGCAGGCAAGCCCCGTACTATCTCTGGGTTCCAGACTCATCAAACACCCGTTCGATTGGGAACAACGGAGCGTGCGGAACTGGCAACCGAGGAGTTTCTGCCATATGCACACGTCCTGGAAGGTTTTGTTATCATACAGAAGAACCCAGGATGGGAAACACAAGACACGATGGAGTTGTAATTAAATAATTATGATCGTAGACTCGCTGTTTTCTTCTTTTACATTAGGGTGGTCTTGAAATGAGAGTTGGAAAAGAATTCTAGCTTCTCGTAAATGAGAGGTATGGTACAATAGAATGACACCTAATGTGTTTTGGCAATTTTTGATGGTTGGTACCATACCTAACAAACTTTAGATACGGCCACTTCGTCCTACAGCTTTAGTACTGCCATTGAAGTTACTAACTTCTGGTAATGCAACTTCTGTGGTCCTCGATGGTGGAGGCAGAAATCCGGCGTTGACCAACCAAGCCAGGTATTTCGCCATCAACAAGCTATCCACAGTTGCTGCTTGACAGCCAGCCTCTTTACTAAGCAGTAATTGAGTGTTTATATCGTCCAATTCTGCAGATTTGGTGCTCGAGGGTAAGTCGTCCAAAACGAAATGTAGCAAGGGGAACAGTGCATTGTCTTGAACATCGAGTACATGCTGTTCCAATCTTTGTCTCCATAGTATGTACTCACATTTTTCAACCGAGTAGCCGTATTGCGATAAAGGTTGTAGAAGGTCATTGTATGTCACCGGGGGACGGGAAGTGACCTGTAGGACGGAGGCGACATTCAGCTGCAAAGGATGGGCCGTTGCCAAAGCGGCGCATCTTGCAACATGATCTACTGGTACCATATTAATTGTATTGTTGATGTCCGGGATGAGGCCCAACTGAATACACCCCTTGACTAAGCGCCAAATAAAGTCGTCCGTGTTAGTCACTGTTAAAAGTTTAACGATCAGAGCCAGTAAAGTATTTCAGGGGGCTGGAGTCATCTACTCACCTGCAGACTGTGAATCACCGACGACATACCCCGGCCGTAAGATACAACTACTCAGTCCTCGGCGTCCAGCCTCCATTATGAGTTTCTCTGAAACCCATTTGGTCTGGCCATATCCAGTCTTAAGACCAGTCCTAGCGCCCTCCAGATCGTCATCTTCTGGCACCCCAAGCCTCCCATGGTTAACTAACTTGTCAGAAAGCCGGACGTAATGTTCAGTTTCGATGGCTGCTGTGGAGGAAACAAAAGTTATGAATTTGGGACGCCCGGTTGAGGCTAATTTAATCGTAGTCATAGTCGAGGAAACATTAGCATCTCTGAGTTTGTCATAAGAGTAAACCCAGTGCACCTGACACAGATGAGCGTGCAAAGTCTGCTACAGAGTAAACGGTGTCTCACCCATGCTCCGTTATGTAGAACTGCATCAACTTCTTCTGTGGTCTGGGACCATGAATGATCATCCAGACCAAAATTGACTTGGCTGAGGTCACCCGTGATGACGGTAAGACGAGACTCGGCGAGCCAATCGTCGTCCCAAACACCTCGATCTTGACAGCTCTGTTGCAAGCGGTTCATAGCATCCTCAGAATTGGATGCTCGAACTAGGCAAATAACCCTTTTAACTCTAGACCGACGCGACAGAAGGTCCCGAAGTATGAACGCCCCCAAAAACCCTGTGGCTCCAGTAAGAAAGATCGTCAATTGTCGAGTGGAGAATTCTGATGGTAAGGAAGGATACGTTGAATCTAAGGAGGAACGCAAATGATCGAAGTCAGCCGCGTAATCATGTACCACAGACGTGTTTGTGGATGAGTCGTTAGCCAATCTTTTATTATGTCCCCATGATAAACCAAGATCCGCATTTCGCAACTCATCGATTGCTCGAGCCAGGTCATGAACGGTCGGCTTGTCATATATGAGACCGAGGGGTACATTAACCACAAAGGTTTTTCTTAAAGCAAATATGAGGCGAGTGGCGAGGATCGAGTGGCCTCCCAAATCAAAAAAGTTATCGTCCGAGGCAATAAGGTTAGGTAAACCAGGTAGTAAGGAAACCCAAATGTCTTGGATAATATTTTCCGTAGATGTATGGAGGGAATTTTGGGTGGATACGAGGTGCACCGTATCAGGGAATGGAAGCGCAGGTTTGTCGACCTTTCCATTCGGGGTCAAAGGCATTCTTGTAAGAGGGACAAATACTATCCTGATCTCAGCATAATTATTATAACAACAGGTAGGAGCTCACCAGAGGGGATACTATATGAAGGCAGTTTCTTCTTCAAATATTCTCGCACATCCTTGATCAATCGTCTATACTTTCGCATTCCCTGCACAATGCTTCCAGGATCCCCATCGTCTGGAGAATCACTGACAAGCTCTTGAAGCTTTTCTCCGTCCAGAGGAACAAAGTAGCTTACGACAACTTTCTCCTCGTTTTTGTCTTTCCGGACCTGCGTCACATTTTCCCGGATCAGGGGGTGTTGACTAAGGTACGTGTCGATCTCTCCCAATTCAATCCTGAATCCACGAATTTTTACCTGATCATCAGCCCGGCCAGTGCATTCCACTCGTCCATCAGGTTGATAACGACCAAGATCGCCTGTACGATACATCCTGTCACGCACGCCCTTCCAGTAACGTGCTTCAGGGCCAGCCAACCGACCATTGGCGGGATGCAGAATAGTGTCTGGCCAAGCTGGTCTCGACAATGAAAACCAATTAGAAACGAACTTTACTGCGCTTGCTTCAGGATCCGAATATCCCTCCGCTAGCCCCCCAGAACGAACGTAAATTTCACCCACTTCTCCGATAGCACATGGGACGGTCTTGTCGTTTCGATTGACGACCAACAGCTGAACATCTATCATCCCTTCACCAGCGGGAATGGTGTCCTTTTGCGTAGCGAGAAATGTGCTATCACTATTGATACTTGGGATGACGAAGTATGAAACTGCACGCTGCGTCTCTGTTGTGCCATACATATTGATGATTCGAACATTGGGTGCTAAGCTTTGTAAACGGTGACAGTCGCGCTTGGTGAGTATATCACCGACAAAAAACGCGTGAAGCAGACTGGGAATCTGATGTGTTGCCTGTGCCGAAAGGAGCTGACCCATGGCAGGGGTCAAATGGGTGACTGTCACCTTACTATCATCCATCCATTCCGTAAGACGACCTGGTGTACCTATGTCATCAGTCGTCGGTATATGTAATTCGGCCCCAAAGAACAAGGGAGTGAATACTAGAAAAATTGATACCGGTTATTGAAGATAAGGCTGGTGCTAAACAGTTGACTGACTGTCTCGCTGGATGGGGTCATGAGCGATCCCACTTAACATTGTAAAGCGGCTTTGCTCATTTAAACCAAACTGCTTACCCATCCACGGGAAAAAGTGGGTCAGACTATAGTGGCGACCTTTGACTCCCTTAGGGACGCCGGTGCTGCCGCTAGTAAAAGATAAAGTGCCTACGCTGTCCGGACCAAGAACGACATTGGGATCGGTGTCTTTGAGCTTCTGGCACTGGTGCAGGACGTCTTCATCCGGAAGAAAGCATCCCCCTTCAATCAATCCATTTGGCTTAATTTCAAGGGCTGGGACCTCAGTTCGTATCACCAACTCTTCTGTGATAAATTCTCTAACTGTGGAATGGATTTTACCCGCTTCACGAAGTACGATGAGCCCACGAGGTTGTGCTACACGAAGATACATAACTTGACGGGATGGGGGATAGGCAGGATCTTGTAATGGGATATAAATAAGCACGAAGTGACGAGGTGGAATAAGTTCGCGTACCGATGACGGAAAATGTTGCACCTGCTTTCAATATCGCCATGACAGCGACGACGAGCTCCACACTTCGGTAAGCATAGACCACGACGACCTCTTCGCGTTGTACCCCACTCATGATAAGATGATGGGCCAGTACATTGGATGCTTTGAGGATAGTACCGAATGTAAAGCTAACACGCGCTTGTTCTAAAGTGCTGCCCGACTCTGCGAGTCTTGACACAGGGGCCGGCAATGATTGTACAACACAAATCCTGTCCGGGAATTGACGGGCATTTTGAGAGAACACATCAGTAATCGCACCCTTCCAATCACACCAGTGGAGATCAGCGGTTGGATCTGGTAAGACCGCTCTCTGAGCAGGTGTAAGGAGGGAAACAGTCCCCACGGGCTGCATCGGATTATGAGACATAGACCGTAATAACATTGAAAGCTGGTCGACAATGCACGCTATACGTGCCGAAGTGAACAGCAAGGAGTTGTAAAGGATGCGAAGGGAGATGTGCGGTGCCAAAGATTCCCTCGTGGTTCTGGGAGGTCGAGTCACGAACACCGTCAGGTCGGACGTGAGTGAAGTTGACCGAAGAAAATTTTCCTTGTATTCGTCAGTTTCGTCGAAGAAACGTACACGAAATAAGGGGCGAGACCCTTCTACGGGATTCGTGTCTTTGCCTTTCTCCAGTGCTTGCACGACGCTCTCGAATGGAACTGCATCGCGTTCTGCCTCCATTACAATAGCTTGTACGCGACGTAAGACGGTCCAAAAGGGATCAGAGGGTTCCATAGAAATCCGTAACAGCAGAGGCTCATTGGTATTTTCAGATGAAGAAGCAATAATCAAGTCATTGTCCCCTGTGAACCGATGGAGTAACACTGAAAATGTCGATAGCAACAAATGAAACGCAGTTGGATGATTCAAGGGATTTTGTCCGTTGATTTTTTCGGTCCCATCCTCGAAGAGAGCTAATTTAAGAAGACCGAAAGATGTCTCCTCTGTGAGATCAACCTTGTAGGCAGCCTCGACAAGTTTGTTCGATGACGGTCTAGGATAATCAGTTGGTAGTGAAATTGAGGGTAGGTTTTGAAGTCTGGATACTACTCGTGACAGCTTGCGGGTAGCCATGAATGGTTACAGTAACGTCCAGTTCTCCGAAAATTGAAAAATTGACGCGGGCAACAAATATGGTGCAGTCACGAGCGATGCACTTGACATGTTGCTCGTTATAGAAAGTGGGCTTTACCTAGAAGCTTATATAGTGTATGTATATACACGGATCGTTTTAAGACTCTTTCAATAAACCCGTGTAAGTCTCCAGTATCACATGCAAATCATCGTGTTACAATACTTCATGAACAGCTTAATGATGATCAAAGATAATATAATATAGAATTATTATTAGCGTTCTGTGTGAGCGTCGCCATGAGCGGAAGCGTCATTCCCCGTCGATGGTGGGGAGAAGTGCCCAGAAGAACGCTCTTCGTTGATGGAATTCGGATATGGCCTTTGCACTACAAAGTCAAAATGAGTGCTATTATAGGTCACGTTCTGATTTTGAAAGCGCGGCGGCGTGTGGAATGTAGTCCCCGGCTTGAGGTCCGACGTCACTCGTGGTGGTAACACTACAGAGGGGCTGGGAGACTCTCCATGAGCTGCTAAATTACGCAGGGAAAAATTAGGATCGTAAGAAGGAAGCAAAGGCTGGGCTGAAGCATTAGTACGGGTTTTGAAATTAGCAGTTCGAGGTGGGCGATGCGAAGGCTGACGAGGTAACGGAAAGGGCATAGGCACAGAATTAAAGTTGTTAATGGAAGTTGGAAAAACGGGGCGTTGTGGAGCTGACGGTCGTTGAATGGGAGGAACCCAGTTGCGGACATTCCATGGGCCGTTGATGTCTTCGCTGTCGTGCTGAGTATCCTCATCACCTGGTGGTGGTCGTTCCAATTCCTCGATCTCTCGCCGCAGCTCCTGCAATCTCTCCTCCAACTGAGGTACTACTTCCTTTTCCAACCTGTCCCGTTTCCCCGTTACCTTTTCCAGTTTTGAACAAACACCTGTCAAATCTCCCTGCAGCTCATTCATAATTTTCGCATCTTGGTCCATCATGCCGCCCAACTCGAGACATTTCTGTTCCGCTTCTTCCTTTACCTTACTGTGTATGGCCTGCGCTTCTTTAGCTCGTTCATTGAGCCCGGGAAGTGATTCCTCGATGTCCTTCACCAATTGTTCAATATCCCCAGCTGCAGCACTCGCCTGCTTGACAGCCTCTTGCAACGCCAGGACTTTCTGGCGACTTCGGTGTTCGCCCGCGGCATGTTTCTCCGAGGCCCGTTTGAGCGTTTCAATCTCACTCTTGAGAGCCGTCTCGGTACGTTGTGACTCGCGACGGGCTAACTTGAGTTGTGAAGTGAGATCGTCACGCTCGACTGTCAGAAGAGCCAGCTGCTTCCGCAGCTGCGCAATCCGGTCCTCTTGTGTGATTGTTCGCGGAGGTGACGATCTGACGGGTGTGGTAGGTGGTGTGAGTGTAGAGGGTGAAGGGTCAGAATCTGGCCCGTTAGCTATGGCACTGGTGATGGGAAGACCTGGCGCAACTGGATCATAATCTGAGGAATGCGACTGCATAAACCATAGAAAGAAGCATTATCACCATTATCGGTCACAAACCTTGCCCCGGCTGGGTAGTAATTTCCTCAGAGACAGCATCATCAGTAGCTACGATCCCCAATCCAATTTCATATTTCTTTCGTGGTACCAGTCCATAAACGATCACAATGGCCTCTTCTTCGTGTTCGTCTACTTGAACGACAACCCGTTGCCAGTGATTTCCGTTGACCTTGACGGCAAGACCTCGACCTAATGCATCTGAGATGGTCGGTATCCTAGCCACTTCCTCCTCATCATCGGACTCGAGACCCATGGCAGCAAATTCACTTCGTGTTGCACCCATAGAAGACCGCAGGATGAATGTAACTGAAACAGAGGTCACCTCTCTGACCTGAAGGGATATGCGACGAGACCATGGTCGAATGGTATGCCATTCGGACTCAGGCGGTTCTTCATGAGCCATTTTGGTGGGCGGAGCTGAGATGGCCTGGCTTTTTTCGGACAGTTAATAGTTTTCCTGCGCGTCTCCGTTGGAGGGAATTTGTAGGGACCGAGAAAATGTTACTTTCAGATTGGAAGTCTCTAGGCTGGATTGAATTTAGGCTCAAGGTATGCTTTCTGCAGTTTGCGTGACATGAAGGGGGTGCCAGTGGGATTCATATCCACCTGCAAACTCAGATTGCTTCCAAATTTGTAGAAAAGATGCATTCTCTTATAACATGAAACATGAAATTTGTATGAAATTTGTATGAAATCTGCTATGAGAAGAATGTGTTTTTGAGACTCATACACTGAATATCAAAAATTCCAGTATCCAAAAATTCAATTGGAACATCTGAATATGTATGACAAAAACAAATCCTCAAAGGGTTATTACTGAATTCTTTGTAAAATATAGGATTTTAGGAGAATACCGTTGTCACTTTTCACACACTCACACCCTATTTCATTGTAATTCGGTGGTAAAAAATTCTCTGAAATTCAATAATAAA
>QLPI01056058.1:0-11536 GCA_003314275.1 Chroogomphus rutilus
GACGCTGTTCTTCATCGTGGCAACACCTCTAAATCTTGCCTGACAGTCCACGAGATCAGACATAGTGCAGATATGATGTACAGAGAAGATGTATTTATAAGGAGAGTGCATAGACCAAGTTTTGACATCCACCACCTTACAAGACGCACGATATCACAGCTGAGGAGGACGTGGTCTCCCATCACAAGCTACAGACAGTGCGTATATTAGTTGTTAAGATGCTTTGCTAAGTCCATTGCCGACAATATTGATATCAATGATCGATCTCAGTCGTTGTAAGTAACGGACTGATATATAAATATCTGAACAGCAATCTTAAATACATATGAGTATAAAGTCATAATGGATTGCAGTTAGAACCAACTTACCTCAGTAGTCGTAAGCAGCAGACGGAGGTGCTATGGAGGAAAGTGAGTAGTATTTATATCATGGGGAATGTAGAGAGTGGAACACAAACAATGAATGCGGAAGGTGGACTCGAACAATAATCATGACTGTGCAGTCAGTGGACTCGCAGTCAGGTACGCTTTACTCATTACTCGGACTTCAACAACCTCGTCAAGCTTCAAGTCCCACGGTGAGAAGTATTCATACCCCACGCCTTGAGCCCACCATTGCTTGCATTGTCATGTTTTTGGACTGTAAACAAGAAGACAAGGTGAAAGATTCCTATATGGATACTCACCTCGACAACGAAGGCACACTTCAAAACGAGGGTAACTGTTTTGGAGAATACGTAGTACGGTACCCATTTCGCATGGGTAGAGACTTGATTTAAGAAGCGGAGGCGGAGGATGTCAGTGGTCATTTGAAGAGGCATTGTACCGTCAAATTTCTATTGAGAAGACCAGCAGTTTCTTCCCTGGCCCTGTGTAATGAAATTCCGGGAGGAAGCAGGAGAGAGAGAGCAGTAGAAAGGCCATCAAACGACCACAGCTACCTGTGGCTGCCGAAGGTTGCTTTAACGAAGATAGTAAAAGTGTGGATGTTGCTGATCGATGTTATGCATTGGCGATCTTGAATGAAATAGACGCACTGCTTGACGGATTGCTATGTCAATGACAGCAAGATATGTTTCATGAGTATGAATGATGTTTTGCGAGTAGGATCACATTACAGGAAGCAGACAAGTCAAGCCACCCATTGTGCGGAGTACGGTGTCGTTAATAGTAACGAGGTATGTAACCATATACTTTACATTCTGCTTAAGGTAAAGCGACTTGTTGAGCTAGAGACAGAAGGTGCACGAAGTTTGAATTTCCAGCAACGAGCGCTAGGACACTAAGCAGGAACTGGGACGTCAGTTAGAGTCAGCGAGGCAGAGTTATCAGGGGAAGCGGGAGTGAACAGTCAGAAACGACTCACCCAAAATGGAAGGAAGTGGGACGGCTCCGAGATTTTATGAGTCAGTCTAGCCTGTGCATGTGAACATGGTGGAACTTGAGCATTCCGAACGCAGCGCTGGCAGCGAGCAGGTTGAGTCAGCAGACGGACATGACGATATAAGTAGACGTTACACAAAAATACTGAGACAATATAATAACCTGCCCTAAAGTACGGTATTGGTGCGGAGTCAGAAAAAGTTTGCATCGATTACTGACAAACCTTACACAGCACCAGCTACACTTGCTCGCTGCTATCACAACCCCTTTTCCCGCGCGACACTTTGCCCACATAGGCAACAGCGTCGTTCGACTACAACACCAATCTATACTTTGTCCTTTACCCTACAAAAGTAGATCATCATGGTGTGAGTAATTTCAGCAACACACTCGACCAGTCTTCTAATATCCTGTGATGCAGTAACTTCACAATAGGCAAGTGACTCACAGGTGGTGGTTATTAGGCAGATAATGACCACCGAATCTAACAGAACAGATCCGTTCTCTTATGGACCGCCCCACAAATATCCGAAATATGAGTGTCATCGCCCATGGTAAGATTGCTTTGTGATCGCTATCGAGAGATGTTGGATCAAGCTATCGTTACTCAGTTGACCACGGGAAATCTACTCTCACCGACTCGCTTGTTTCGAAAGCTGGTATCATCGCCTCAGCAAAGGCTGGTGAGATGCGGTTTACCGACACTCGACCAGACGAAAAAGAACGAGGCATCACCATTAAGTCGACTGCTATCTCTATGTACTTCCAGATCAACAAGGATGATATGGATGCCATCAAGCAGAAAACTGAAGGTTTGTGCCCATGAAAACTTATTACCTTCCATTGTCTTGATTGTTGTGTAGGCGATGAATTCTTGATCAATCTTATCGACTCACCGGGTCACGTTGACTTCTCATCGGAAGTCACAGCAGCCCTTCGCGTTACTGACGGTGCTTTGGTCGTAGTCGACTGTGTAGAAGGTGTTTGCGTACAGACAGAAACTGTATTGCGGCAAGCCCTTACCGAGCGTATCAAGCCCGTCGTTATCATCAACAAGGTTGACCGCGCTCTTCTAGAACTTAAGGTTACGAAAGAGGATCTCTTCCAATCATTTTCTCGTACAATTGAGTCCGTTAACGTCATTGTGTCGACATACCGTGATCCTGCTCTCGGTGATGTTCAGGTCTACCCTGACAAGGGAACCGTCGCTTTCGGATCCGGTCTACACGGATGGGGCTTCACTCTCCGCCAATTCGCGAATCGATACAGTAAAAAATTCGGTGTCGATAAGGAGAAAATGATGGCCAGGCTCTGGGGCGACAACTACTTCAACCCCACTACTAAGAAATGGACCACAAAAGGCACCGATGCTGATGGCAAGTCACTGGAACGTTGCTTCAATCTGTTTGTTCTCGACCCCATCTTCAAGATTTTCGATGCGGTCATGAACTTCAAAAAGGAACAAATCGACACTATGCTCGAGAAGCTTGACGTCAAACTTCTTGCAGAAGAACGTGAGCTCGAGGGCAAGCAGCTTCTCAAGGTCATCATGCGTAAATTCCTTCCCGCCGGTGACTCTCTCTTGGAGATGATAGTTATCAACCTCCCTTCGCCTCAGACCGCCCAGCGTTATCGTGTCGAGACATTATATGAAGGACCTATGGACGACGAGTCTGCCATCGGTATAAGGGAGTGTGATCCGAAAGGTCCTCTTGTGTTATATGTCTCGAAGATGGTGCCCACCTCTGACAAGGGTCGATTCTACGCATTCGGACGTGTCTTCTCCGGAACTGTGCGCTCTGGTCCGAAGGTTCGCATTCAAGGCCCCAATTACATCCCTGGCAAGAAGGACGACTTGTTTGTCAAATCGATTCAACGCACAGTCCTCATGATGGGAAGATATGTCGAACCCATCGAGGACTGCCCCGCTGGCAACATCGTTGGTCTTGTTGGTGTCGACCAGTTCCTACTAAAGAGCGGAACTCTCACGACTTCGGAAACGGCACACAACATGAAGGTCATGAGATTCTCCGTTTCCCCTGTCGTGCGAGTTGCTGTTGAGGTTAAGAACGCGGCGGATCTTCCTAAACTCGTCGAAGGTCTTAAGCGTCTTTCCAAGTCTGACCCTTGCGTTCAGGCCTGGATTTCCGAGACCGGTGAACACATTGTTGCAGGTGCAGGAGAACTCCATTTGGAGATTTGCTTAAAGGTGTGTGCTGTAACAATTTAATAGAACAATGGCAGAGTTATGTTTTCCTGTAGGATCTCGAAGAAGATCACGCTGGCGTCCCTCTCAAGAAGTCTGATCCTGTTGTCGGATACCGAGAGACTGTTAAGGCGGAGTCTACGATTGTGGCACTGTCGAAATCGCAGAACAAACACAACCGTCTTTATGCCAAAGCCCAGCCCCTCGATGAGGAGCTTTCCCAAGCTATTGAGAATGGTAAGGTCAACCCACGCGATGATTTCAAGGCGCGTGCCCGCATCCTCGCCGATGAGTATGGCTGGGATGTCACCGATGCTAGAAAGATTTGGTGTTTCGGCCCAGATACCACCGGCCCTAACCTTTTGGTCGATGTCACTAAGGGTGTACAGTATCTTAATGAAATCAAGGACTCGTGTGTCGCTGCTTTCCAGTGGGCGACCAAAGAAGGTGTCTGTGCTGAAGAAAACATGCGTGGCGTTCGGCTTAACATCCTTGATGTGACTGTAAGCTTTTTTTCCCTGAATGTTGTGCGCGACAGACTCACTGTCGCCCTATAGCTGCATGCAGACGCCATCCACCGTGGTGGTGGACAAATCATCCCAACTTGCCGTCGTGTATGCTATGCTGCCACGCTACTTGCTACCCCGGGTTTGCAAGAACCTGTGTTCCTAGGTATGTCCTCCATTATTATTGCAAATTACCCAGGAAAATTCTAATCTCACATGGCAGTCGAGGTTCAATGTCCTGAGACCGCTATCGGTGGAATCTACAGTGTGCTCAACAAACGACGAGGTCAGGTCTTCAGCGAGGAGCAACGCCTTGGAACGCCCATGTTCACAGTGAAGGCGTACCTCCCCGTCATGGAGTCGTTCGGTTTCACCGCTGACTTGAGACAGAACACACAAGGACAAGCTTTCCCTCAGATGGTGTTTGACCACTGGGAATTAATGGCTGGGAGTGAGTTATATTTGTAATCCATAAACGTCCCTGTTTTGTTTCTGACATTTTGATTGCACAGCTCCCATTGAAAAGGGCTCCAAACTTGAAGCCCTCGTCGTGTCAATCCGAACACGCAAGGGTCTCAAGGTAAGCATACTTAGGCATCGCTCAGGAGCGAACACTGATGGCTCCGTTCTAGCCCGAAATCCCACCCCTTGACACCTACTATGACAAGCTCTAAAGTGTTTCAGATACCTATACATTCTCTCGGTTTTGCATGGCTCTTTTTGTGTTGTTGCCTTTTGTGTATCTTGCACACTCAGTAGTCATGAACCACTCTTGTATCATTGCCTTAGAAGTAGCCGGGAATCACTTCCTGATTATGACATAGGCTGTATTGATCAGAGATTTCTGTATCAACGAACTTCAAGATTAAAGCTCGTCCTTCGTTGTTACACGGTCAGTCTCCTTTGCAGGTATTGAAGACCCTGTCATCAACATAGACAGAAATTCGTGAATGAGGTCTGCCGCCGCGATACCCGTAACTTCGGCTAAAGGCAAATATAAGGGTGAGTAATCTATATAGCGTTGAGTGATATGCGTACCATGATCATATGACGGGGCGACTTCTACCAGGTCGATACCACTAAAATACAGATAAATAATGGGTACGGAACATCCCTGTGTCTATAAAATAAAAACACACATGAAGTTCAGGCCGGCAAGACCGCGTATAATGCGCTTCACTTCTCGCATCGTCCACCCGCCGGCCTCGGGAGTGCCAGCTAGATTGATCATGCAATTTCATCAGGAATAATCTGAGGTAGACACGAAGAAAGCGTACTGGCGGGAGCAAGCCCAGGATCTGATATATATATAGTTGATTGCAATGATACGGGTGGTATAATTATGAAAGACCACTCACCAAGAACATCTATATCAAGACTGCAAGCAACGTTTAGTTTCGTCCCACGTGCCATGATGTAAACGATGTACCTGAGGTATACTGGGGAATCTCCAACTCTTGTCCTGATACGCCGAATAATCTCTGCAACTCCATAGTCATCAATGTCATCTGTAGTTACTAGTTCGAAGCCGATAGATCCATCGTGGTGGATATCGTCAATTCCCTATTTGCATATCGCGTTATATGTGACAAAGTTAGGAGACACTAGCGCACGTTCAACTTGCATCGTATACCGGCATGAATGCTGTTGTTTGAAATGAGTCCTTCACGAGCTGCTACCCAAAAGAAGGTGCCATGCGTGACTTCCGCTTGAGGTGAGTTGGAACCAGGATAACCAACGGCAGGCCATGTATCGAGATGGGCGTCGAAGTGAATGACTGAAACAGGGCCATAGACTTTATGAAGGGAACGCAGGATGGGAAGAACCTGTGAATGCATAAGGGAACGGTGTCCGTGAAGAAAATCATCATTGCACACGATAGTATGATCGCCACCAAGAGAAATAATTCTGGGATGCTCTTTCCCATCCTTAGCAAGATGAGCGGAGGAAAAAGACCCCTCCTTTCGAGAAGAGATGGGGCGCTCCAGTAACGTGGTATATGCAGCCTCTATTTGTTCAATGGCTAATGCATTGTCGAAGGGGCTTACAGGTACCTAGGTTAAGCGGTCCAACAACGTAAACAAAAACTCATGATATGCCAGACGCGTACATCGCCACAGTCCATTATCTTCGATCCTTGAAGGTATGGATTCATCGCCCATGCCATGGTATACCCACGCAATTCTCTCTGGCGTCTAGATCCAGACCTAATGGCATAAGGGCCGAACCTAGCCCCAGGACGATACGACACGCCAGTGTCAAAAGGGAGCCCTAGTAGCGCAATATTGAATGCCTCAGAGGCATCATCAAGACATCGGGTGTACGGAAGGTGCGCAAAGCTCAGTGGCCCGGTGAAAGGTAAGTCTATCTGAGGGCCATACTTTGACGTCCAAGGCTCTTCTGCGACATTCAATGGTGTTTGGAGACTAGACGACAATGACACCAACGCGGTAAACACCGCGATGCCCACCAAGAAGCGGTACATAGTGAGAGCTTGAGAGCTTGAGAGCTTGAGAATATTACATCGCAAAGCAGTAGCAAACCAAAGCGCCGGTGCTTATCTGGGAGCGATAAGCCCATCTCATGTCAGAATTTGCTTAAGTCCCATCTCATCATGTAGAGCGTACAATTCTCATGACCGGGAAACCAGAAAACAAGAGATTCGCACGTCAGGCAGTATAAAATAAATTACTAATGTCCGGAATTTGCTTAAGTCCCATCTCATTATGTGGAGCGTACAACTCTCATGACTGGGAAACCAGAAAACAAGAGATTCGCACGTCAGGCGGTATAAAATAAATTAATAATGTCCGTGTCGTAAACAATACAGTCATTCAACTCTTTTTGTCGTTGGGCCATGCTGTGCTCGACATATGACCGGCCTCGTATTCAGGAGGGTTATCAGATTGTGTGTATTGACCGTACATAGTGGGGCTCGTTGGTGACCGTGGTCCACGGGGCCCTGGACTCTGTCGTGCGGTGCTGGACGATGGTGGGAGAGGTTGGGCGGGTGGAGGTGTACTGCTAAAGGTATAATCATCATGACCCGTGCGGAGCGATGGGACAGTGCCCAGGAAATCTATCGGCGGATGAGGATTATAGGCCGAATCTACTCCAGCATTTGAAGTGCTCGAGGACGTGTATGCTGCATAATGAGATGATACATGGGCCGGCTCGAATCCAGGAGCTGGGGTGCTTGAGGATGTATATGCTACAGTGTCACTTGACGGTACATAGCCCTGAGCATGGTACGAGGATGGCTCTGGAACATGCAAGGGCTGCTGATATTGGGATGCAGTGGTGTAATCTGAACAAACCATATAAGCTATCTGATTCTATTCCAAGATGAGATACTTGCAAGAGGTGTCCTGCACGGAGTGGCCATGTGCACCTTCGTTGGAAGCGTATTGGCCATGTCCGTACGTCCCTGAACTGGGATATTGGCTGTGAGTTGGCTGGGCACTACTGACATTGTAGGCATTGTATTGAGTTGAGGGATATTGGTCGTGCATTGCTGATTGGGGAGGGTAAGTTGCCACAGCAGGTGGAACCTGTGGTGTGGAAGGAGCATTGTAATATGCATCCATGGCAGAGGTGCCTGGCGCAGCAGGCGTATACCCGTTGTTAGGTACATAACCTCTTCCATCTGCTCGCGTGCTTGAGTAAGCACTAGCCTGTCTAGTCGGATGGTCGGTATAGGGCTCATCCTCTTCATCGTACTTGGCAGTAAGAGGTTTCCTAGGATCATACTCATTGAATGCCGGAAGGCCAACCTCTCCTTGCTTTTGACGAGCCTTACGGTCAGCTTCGGCCTTGACAGCATCCAACCTCAGTGCTTCATCGCCCGTGTTTAAAGCGCCGGGGATAGAGGAGTTGTTATTGTTTTTGTCGCGGGGTCCGCGCGGTCTATTGCTAATGCAGCATCGACCGAGACCATAGAAACAGCCTGCAAAGAGTAAGAGGAGCATTGCAGCCAAAGTAAGCCATATTGCATTGCCGGTCTGAGCAGATCCGCCAGGGACTTGGTTGATCCGTGCCTTGAAAAGGAAAAAGAAGGCAATGTCGAAGATGAAGGCAATGAGGGTAATACTCGCGCCGAATCCAGATATGCAGGTGCTAAAACATGTCATGGATAGTTCGCGGATGTGGGCGAGAAGGCCAAGGATAGCAGATCCTGCCGCGAATCCAAAAGCAATAATATGGAGGACGAGGGCGTACGTGAGCCATTTAACAACTACCTGAGGAATTTGTATTGGGGTATTGTTACCCAGCAGAGAATTTGGGTCTGCTATTGTGTTAGTAAAAGGAACAGTTTGTATCCCATATCAACATACTAAATTCATATCCTACTCTAGGGGATGTACAGTTGACATTGCCTCCTATGTTAAGGCAATAGCCCAAAACACCAAATGTTGCAATCCCATGCTGACCATTCAAATCGATGGTAGCCTTTGATTATGTATCAGTTTACAACCAAGTAAAAAGAGTAATAATACGAACCCTAAGGAAAAATACAGACTTGAACCAAGGGACCGAGAAGGAAACTACTGCTAGCAAGATAGTTGCAGTAAGTGTCACCAGGAATCCTGGTGTAGCTGGCCTGAATATCATAATACAGGATAGCAGGTGTCGTGTAAGTAGAGGAGAAGCGAATGAAGAAATGGAAACAAAGACTCTCACGACGCACGTGAGAAGGCGCTGATACTATGACGCTCATGATCATGATCAAAATGGTCGCGAGACACTTTTCAATTCAAATTCTCAAACAGTCTTCCACAACGTCCCCTGAACCTTCTTCACTTCAGAAATTGCTTAGTTAACTCAAGCCTCCTCTCTAATAAGGCTTTCCCTACAATCTTCATGTGCTCAAGCTTGTCTAAGTTTGCTTCGGCTGAGTGAGTGAAGCAACAACTTCATCAGCCCGGTAGTAGACCAAGTATATCCCCTGGACAAGTTCGTATCCAACCAGCCCCTAACTAATATAGTAACATCTGAACCTGTGTTGGAATATTTCATGTGTGCAATTGGTGTTATGTCAGCAGCCCCCTAGTGTGAACCACGTCAGATGACCAAAAACGCCCACAAGCGCCAAAGCCCGTTCTTTACCTCCTCCTTCGAGTCAGCTCAAGTCCCTCGCCGAATCTCTCCACACGACACACAAATCGCTTAGCTCTCCTTTATATCAGTCTGTCTCTTAGTTCCTTTACAATTACCCCATACTGATCATTTCAATCTCCCTCTCTTCATTTAGTGCTTTCTCCAGAAGATCTTGAGAATTACATTCACTTTGCTAAAAGCTACAATGAGGCTCAGAGCAAGGATGATACTATCTCCCCATCATCAACCTTCTCCTCTCTGGGCTTTGGCAATGATGCTGCATTCAGTGCTACTTCTTACACTCCCGACCCACATGCTGTCTCTAATGAAGAAGCTCAGTCCTACTATGCAGGCCTGCATTCTGAGCCTACATTACTTTACCGCACAGGCAAGGAGAAGTGGTCCCCACCCAGGGGACCTGGGATCCTACGGCGTTTCAAGGAGCTGTGTGAAGTTTTCACCCATCCAATTACAAAGGTATGGAATCAGGACTTAGGCTGGAAGGTTGTTGAGATTATGGATGCTCACACAGTCAGTTAATATCCATCATATCATAGACTTAGCTAACTGGGATTTCTAGATCTACTTTACAACGATAGATGTCGTTCGTTTCAAGAAGGTTGAGGGTGAAGAAGAGGGTGAGCCTGAGAAACCAGTCATCGGTCCTGTCACCATTTGGATTGGTGTCTTCCCAGAGTCTACCTCTGCTACAGCTGCCCACAATGCAGCTAAGGATATCCTAGCCCTTCTCAAGGACTACCAGATCACTGATGTTGACATTGACTTCCGTGAGTCCTTCTACACGCGTGAGGTCGGTCCTCAGCTCCTCAAACCTGTCGGTAACTTGGACCCACTCGTTGATGTCATTAGTCCCCTCACTCCTGCCCTTGGCCTCAGCATCTCTACCATGGCCAATCCCTGTATTCAGGGGACAATGGCCCTCTATCTCGCTGAAGGTGGCAGCAGCAATAAGCTCTTTGGCCTTTCGTGCCGTCACGTCCTCATTGGATCCAAGGAAGCCAATATTGACTACATTCACCACCCAAGTAGGCCTCCTAAAGATGTGCTCCTGCTTGGGAGGAAAGGTTTCACTGACCTCGTCGATTCGATCAAACTCAAGATTGCAGACCATGTCATTATGGTTGAGCACTGGAAGCGGCAGATTGAAGATTTCGAGGAGAGGGAGATGGGCATCAATGCTGTCGACATTGAGGAGGCTATAGTGGCCCGGATTAAGACTCAGAGATTGGCGGAAGAGGCGGAGGAGGCGATAGAGGCACTTGAGGTGTTGCTCAATCAGGTTAACAAGGACTGGAACAAACTCAACAGCTGCATCCTTGGCCATATCCTCTGCTCCCCAGCCATCGCTCTTGGTGTCGATAAATATCGTTTCACAGAGGACTGGGGAATTTTCCAGATAAATTGTGCCAAGCTTGGCGATGGCTTCAAGGGCAATAAGATGAACCTTGGTGTGTTTTGACTATCTGACTGAGACTGTCTAATAACCTAAATGTTATTTATATCTAGGAACAAAGATGAAGCCTGGAGAGTTCACACGCAAATGTTTCCCCCATGGAGATGCCAACTGGAAGTTCCGATATCCTAAAGATAATCTGCTTCCACTTATGGGCACCATCACTGACGAACTGATGTGCAACCCTGACATGTGGGACTCAAACAGGGATCCATGCTTGTTGGTCATCAAGAATGGCAGTGCCACTGACACCACCCTTGGCCGTGCAAATGGCATCTTCTCCATTGTTCGCAAATATACTAACTTCATGTCTGTCAATCAGACCTCCATGGAGTGGTGCATTCTTAACTATGACAACAAGTCAGAGAGCTTTTCAGATTCTGGTGATTCAGGCTCAGTAATTGCTGACATCCGTGGCCGTATTGGTGGCATGCTTACTGGCAGTTGTGGTAAGACTAGGTCATCCGATATGACCTATGCCACACCGTTCTGGTGGCTCATGGAGCGTATCAGGAACAACGGGTTCCCCAACACACACCTAAATGTTACCGCCTAGGTGCTGTCTGCGTGTGCTCAAATGACTGTGATACCTGACAAAATAGTTGAAAGCAATGCGATAAAGATCCATGTGATATAATACCAGAAAGTTCCAGCCTGTTGCTCTAGAACTAGATTATAAAGATACTAGTTACTGGTTTATCCATTTCAGTTGTGAATGTTTGTCGCGGACGTTATCCAACTTGTTCACGACATTTGGGATACCTTGTCACAGCGACTCGCACTGGTTGTAGTGGTAGAGGCGCTAGCTGATTCTCTTGCGGCAGATTTCAAAATATACGTCCCTGCTCTGATTCCTCGCTTATTGGCCATC
>QLPI01056060.1:0-19853 GCA_003314275.1 Chroogomphus rutilus
TAGTCTGTGGGCTGAGGGTGTATAGTTGGATAGGTGAGTGAGGGCGGAGTTGGGCTGAGCGGGCTGAAATGAATAGCCAGGTATGCCAGTGTACCGGTCCTGACAACCTAAGTAGTTGATTATCCTGCTTAGTAAACTAATTCTATAGGGTAAGATTGTTCTGTTGATTGTCCAGTTCAATTTAACTCTACCCCTGAGGGTACTTAATCATTTGATATTCCTGATTAAAGGCTCTTTTGTTTGCTGAGGTTACTTTACTATAACTTCTTCACTTTCTCAGTAGAGTGTATTGATAGGTTAGTCTACTTACTTCCTCTTGCCTCTAAGCATATTTCCTTTCATTGGGATATCTCTGGATCCTTAAGTGTCCTGAACCTACAGACTTTGATAGTCTCATTCATTGCTGCTAGAAAAAGTACATCACTCTCTTGTAATATTGAATTTCTAAGTTATTACTGGGAATATGACCAAGGTAGAAATATTAAATTATTTCTGGAGTTGTGTTGTAGCAGAGTATGAAACTCTTCTTTATCTTGCTTCACTATATAAAGTGATAGGCTGAGGTGTTATATCTTTAACACCAAAGTTTTGTCTAGGTTCCAAAATACCAGGGCTTCACTCTTTGCTTCATCAGTCTCTGCCACTGTTTGAGTCATTTATTGTGAGAGTGAGTATAATATTTTATCAGGAATTAGCTGCAAAGAAGAGGGAGTGACCTCCAGCATGAGATGATAAACACATCCATGCTTTGACTATTAGCTGTTCTATCTTTACTTACAAGACCTTGGAAATGGGAAATATATGTCTCCTGTGCAATTTGGACCGATATTTGGCGCCGCCTTTCTATGCCCGGTCATATGATGATGAGTCAGTGGTAGCTGCGTCCCACTGGCAACAACCGGTAGATTTCGGGTGGTTCCTAACTACATACAACCAAAACTTGTTTTCGCACGATCGCCGACTGATTCAGTCGAGCTTGGGGACTTCGGATAGCTATATAACAGTATATATTCCACCTCGCGGAATCTTCTATCACCACCGTCTACCATCCCTTGGCTGATGCCGAGCCATTTTTGCTAGGACATGCCATCTAACCCTCTTGTTTCTTCCTATCTCGAACTCACCCAGTCCACTTCAAGAACAGATGTCCTTTCAGCTATCCACAACATTGTAAATGGTCAGTATCCGCTTCTCTTTACTCAACTCCTTTCTGACACATGTCTTTCAGCGCCCATCGACGCATTCAGCGCAGAGGAGAAGCAACAGCTAGCGCAGACGTTGTTGAATGACGTTAAAGACGGGAAAGGGCGGCTAGCGCAAAAAGGTTCATTTACCTCGTATCATCATTTGATATCCTTACAAAACTGTGTAGATACGTCCCTGGCGCTCCTAGCACTCAAGACATTAGGCCGAAATCCAACAGCCTCGCGAGTCATAGTCACACCGCAGGTGTGCACCCATCTACTTCCTCTTCTTCTTGCCAACTGTAACTATCGTCCAAAGAACTTGCAAATCCTTTTAAATCTAGGCAATGACTCTCGAGAAAGCCATGCAGATGCGGCTCACGAGGCGATTCGATGCGTCGCCAACGCGCTTCTCCTCATCGAGGCTGGACGTGACACATGGCTAGACATTCAGGGTGGCCAAGCGGCTGTGGAAATGCTTGAGGTGAGTCCCTCATTGTCCGATTATATCGTTGAAATTAATGTGCATGGTTCATTAGCGTTCATCCTCCCCGCAATCCATCTTCCTCGCATCTCGCATTCTCTTCTTGGTCACTGTAAAACAAACTCCCTTTTTACGCAAACTGGTGGAGGAACTACGGATTGTCGAGATCTTAGGTCAGAGACTCGACTCTCTCATGAATTCTCTGCTGTCTGGTCAGCCTATGGCGAGAGAAGCTATGGTCGACATTTTAAAATTCACTTTCAATCTTCTTTTGCAATATCCTCGGATTGCCGATGCAGTAAGCAAGGGCAAGGGCACTGAGGATATCCCACAATCCGGGACTATGGGAGAGCTATGGAGCGACAGCTTGGAAAAGTACGCTCTTCTCCCCTTTAAGTTCATACAACATCTCATATCTAAAATTAGCTTACTTCCGCCGCTTTTGCGGGTGTTCAACGGACTTCCTCCAACATTCCCATGTCCCCTCGCGCACCCTTTAACCCACGTCATACATGCATTGATTACCATCCCAGTAGCACCGTTGGCTTCCCGTTGGTTCTCGCCCGATTCCTCTCCCATCTCAACACCTCGTTCTCAACCCTCCGATAAGTTCCACAAAGCGTTGTCTGCCCTCAATCCAGGCCGCCGCTCCCTTTCATCTTCCAGACCATCTTCTCCTGCTTCGCCCCCGGGCAGAGAGCCTATTGTTCGCCGCGATACAGTTCAACGGGCATGGGACCTTCTCGACATCACAGCTGCACATTATGTTCCCGGTGACCCCGACGACCCTACGGTGCGCCAGTTGTGCAAGAGCGAAGGCATCATTTTAGACGACACACTCACACCGCTCGTCGTCTTACTTACCCGACTGGCTGCGGGAGACGAATCTGCTAAGCTCCGCATGAAAGACTGGATATTGCCCTCTGATCTGTGCGTATCTTGTCAACTAAATCTCTCGCTGGTTGTTCAAATGTGTCGTTACTTCACAGAGATCGGACGAGTCCCCTTGAAGAACGGGAAGATTTATTAGGGCGATGTATTAGGCTCATGTCTTGCGTGTACTTTTCTCGCGTCAAGGACAGTATTGGCGAACTACTTTTTACGATTTGTGATTCCGATGGTGAGCGCGTGCTCTGACTGGTTGTCATCTTACTCATGGTTTCATCTCACGCTTTCTCTCAGCGTCCGTTCTAGCGGGACAAATTGGCTACGGTAATTGTGCCGGTTTTTTATTCAACAAGGGGATCATGGCACCTCCCGCCGGCATCACCGACTTACAGGGGGCTACGATCAACCCCATTACAGGTATCCGTAATCAAAGCCGGCCGAGTCCTGGAGATGAAATGACAGAGGAGGAGAAGGAGATGGAAGCAGAGAAACTGTTTGTTCTATTTGATCGACTAGAGAAATCTGGTATGGGTGTGAATCCGATTCGCAAGGCACAACAAGAAGGCAAACTTGAAGAAGTTTCATGACCAATGTTTTACTAGTGTTGCATTATTCACTCTCATTTCCCCTATACTATACCTACAATTTATTCTGTCTTTGATTCTCAGTATAATGATCGCGAACAGCGGTGTCTTTTTGTCTCAAGTGGACAGATGTACAAACGTGCATAGAGCATAGGATAATCAAAGGGATTGTGAATGGGGCATATGGTGGTACGTTGCGCTCAATCGAACGTTGTTTTTTTGCCTGCAAATGAGGTGATACCTCCGGAGCGGGCGCCACCTCGGGGACCTCCACGGCCTCCACCACGTCCACGATCTCCACGTCCCCGACCTCCACCCTGTAACAGGATAGAAGTGGATGAGTAAAGCTTTTTAGGAACAATTAAGGTTGTAAGCTCACGCGGCCACCACGGTCCCCAAAGCTACGGCCGCCACCCTAGAGATGAGAAAGATAAGAAACTGGCGCCATCGGAATGTATATTATTAGCTCACCATTCCGCCACGGTCGCCACCCCTGCCTCTGCCACCAGAACCACGGCTGCCAAACCCGCCACCGCTAGTAGAATCTCTTGGCTGTGAGTAGTCCAATCGAATGAACCTCCCATCTATTTCAGACCCGCTCGCACCGGCATACCCTTTCTTTGCACTTTCAATGTCAGAGAATTCGATATACCCGAAACCTTTGGGCTTTCCAGACTCCCGATCGGTTGGGATGCGAACCGAACTAACTTCGCCATATTGCCCAAAGTGCTCCCATAACATATCTTCTGTCGTGTTCCACGAAATGTTGCCAACAAACAAGGTGCTGCTCGGCGCACTAGCGACGTCACCAAATTGCTTCGCACGAGCAGCAGGATTCGGTTGACGAGGCGTAGATAGGTCAAGCTTGATGGCTCGGCCGTCGATTTCCTTGCCTTGGAACTTCTCGAGAGCCGAATTAGCTGCGGCGACGGTAGCAAACTCAACGTAACCGAACCCGCGGGAGCGACCACTTTGGCGGTCCATTTGTACGCGGGCAGAGACGACGTCGCCAGCTTCTGCAAATTCACTGGATAACCAATCATTGTCGACATTCCACGACAATTGACCAACAAACAACGTCTTGCTTTCTTCCCCATTTGCATCGCCATTTGGAGTAACAACTTTGACCTTCTTCACTGGAGCAGATCCGCCATCTTCCGCTTTTCGTTTTCCTTGTGATGAGGTAGAATCAGTGATAACTACAACAATACATGCCCAACGTACCTTTTGGAATGACCGGGGCAGTGGCATCTACCATTTGGACGTCTTTGTTCTCATCTGAATCTGAGTTGGACGAGGATTCAGACACTTTCGCATTGTTTGCGGAAACTTTTGAAACAAGTTTGGTTTTTTTGCCACACTCTCCGGATAAATCCGAGTCAGAGCTTGAAGAATCTGAAGAGTCGGAGCCTTTTCGAGCTGAAACAACAGATTTGGATGCAGGAATAGCACCTTTAGATTCCATCTTGGACGCAACTGGTGCTGAATCGTCATCACTGTCGGAAGATTCCGAAGAAGAGCTTGGCTGATTAGCTGTCAGCTTTCCAGCACTTTTTAGTGTAGTAGTGAGGGCTTGAGGAGCAGGCTTTGCCGGAATTTCATGCCCAGTGGAGCTGCTTGAATCCGTGTCAGAAACCGATATTTTCTGTTTCATCTCGGACAGCTTTGGTCCTTCATCCTCGGATGATGTATCGTTGTCGCTTGAGGAACCACTCAGTCCCATCACTTTTGTCTGTGATACACATGAGACAAATACATTATACGTAAAATATACACAAGAAGACAGGAGGTACCTTGCCGTTAAGCTTTTGAACTTTCGGGACCTCGTCCTCTGAAGAGTCTTCAGAGGATTCCTCACTGGATTCATCAGGGGGTGGGAGAGTCTTGGCCACCTTCACGGTTGTCCCCTTTCCCTTCTGGCATGCATCAGCAAGAAAAACGGGTGTCTCATAATTGCGACTCACTTTTCCGGGCTCATGTTTAAGAATCTCCTTGGAAACAAGATCCTTGACTGATCCCTTTTTTTCAGTTTTGGGTAGCTTTGGTGCCACAGACTTGACCTCCTTCTTCGCTTTTCTTTCTGACTTGTCCTTGCCCATGGGGGTGAAAACGAAAATATATGAGTCAAGGGAGAAGAAGATCAGGAAAATTTAGTATACGTAAGTATTTCCCACGGTTACACGGAGTGTAAAGGGTGATTGAGGATGACACCGCCACGAATTCGTCTGCAATCGTTTGCGCCTCTTCCTTCCTTTCGCGTGTGGTTCCTGGTTCCTCAAAACGCAGTAGATGTACAGTCACTAAAGATTGCAATTTCAACACAACTTCCAGCCTTGCAAGGTTTGGATATCCGACCGGCACAGCTAGTTCTTGAAATGGATAGCTTCGAGCTCCTTGATGAATCCTCTATTAATTTAGTGCACGAAGACGACATTGTCGTGTAAGACAAGTTTTCTTACCCTTATCGTCACCTGATGGCTTATATTGTTGTGCTATTAGGGTCAAGACTCGAGAGACATATAAACTTGACAAGTTCAAACGCAAGGCTAACGTCGACAGTGAGTTGGAACAAGACGCCAAAACATGCTAGTGGCTGACTTACACTTTCAGAGGTGATCGGAGCACCGAAACGTTGTAAGCTCTCAGTTAGAAGCCAAGAGAATTCTTCAAGCCCATCCTCGGATTCATCTCCCTCGAATTCATCTGCTTCAGACTCATCTACATCAGATTCCAGCACATCATCCTCCCCTGACTCTGCTGCAGAAGGTTCGAAGCCACTTCCTGGTTCGAAGTTCCTCCATAGTAGCAATATCCTCCACATCTCACCTGTCGCTAGAAAGGAAGCTGCTTCCGGTGTCAGAGTGTGAGTTATGATCTCCTCTTGTTTTCTTTATAATGTGTTTTTCCCCATGAAATCAGTCCCGGCGTACAGCAGTCAACTATACCGCCTGGCTTGGGAAAAGCCTCAACACACTCAAGAAACAAGCGCAGAAAACTGAAACGCAAATATGCTGCAGCCCAATATTCTTCCCAGACCAAATTGGAGGGGGTTAATCCTGACAAATTTCCCTCTTTCAGGAGTGTAGATCAGTCTTGCGATCAACAACCTTTTCCTGCCGCAATATCTAGATCACCTCACTCAACTATTCAACAGAATGAGAAAGGTACCGGTTCTATGGCAGCAATGAAAGGTTCAGCTCCACAAATGCTCGACTCTAACTCATCCTCCTCGGTCGCGAGTGTGTCAAGAAATGCCATGACCTTCTTTCCACCCTCAGAAAGAGAAAATCTTCCCAAGAATCTCTTTGTGACAAGTGTAGAAATTAATTTGCACAGTCAGCAAGATGCGAACAAGCTGAGACCGCGGAAGCCGCCAAATAATAATCCTGTCATACAATTGTTCAAACCACAATCTTTAGACTGGACTACTATTGAAGAAGCATGGGAGAATTATAAAACACTGAATGCATCGATAGAAATTTTTCCTGATAACATTGTTGCCTGGAAGGTACTTTCTTTCACTCAATCTATTTTATGCGATTGATTATATTGGTTTAGGGGTTCGGTCTTGATGCTGCAACATTGACCCCACAAGCTTCTATGCTTCACCTAGGAAGAGTAGTTACGGTAGACGCGGAGAATGTTCTTGTTCAGCCTCTCACACGTCCGGGCGTTGGATGTGCTACATTCGGACACGCCATCATCGGAGATCAAGATTTCGTAGATCAAACATCTCATTCGCTCCAAGACATTTGGTCCAATGAATGGAAACTTATATCCTTCCAATAATGCGGAGCTAGAGACCTAAGTGGGAATATCGATGGAAATAGCATATTCCGTTTAATCACTTTCCTCACTACTCTCGCTCTCTGACTCTTCCCCATCATCTGTACTACTTTCATTGCTATCGTATGATACTTTCTTCACCGCTCCCCCCCTCATCGCAGCCATCTGTCCAGCAAGTGAGTCTTCTTCTGGGTCAGATATCTGGTCTTCCTCGTGTTGTTCATCCTCATTGAGTAAGGATAGGTCTTCTACTTTCAGCTACAAGGCTCCTCAGATTGATATACAACCCAAAATCAAGTGAGACTGCCTACCGTCAAATCTCGTGATACATCTTCCCCAACATATGTGTCGCTCATAAAATGGATGCGCCATGTATACAATCCAACGCCCTGTGGTGCCTGGAACTGCATTTTGAACGATCTATAATTCCGAATCTTATGTGCGTCCGCATATGGTAGGTCAGAAAACTGCAGCGGAGGCACAACAACTCGGTTTGACTTGTCGTCTCCTAAAACAGCCCACCATCGCGGCCTACGGTTCTATTCATTTGACAGTGAAAATCAACAACAGATTCAGCTCATGTAAATAAAGACACGTACCACAGGCCAATGTGGAGCATGTGCCCATCCAGAAAGAAGTTCACCGGCAGGAGGGTCCTCGATGTCTCTTTTGCTGACTAAGAAAGCCTGATCTTGGTCATCGTTAAACTTAGCATCCCTCTTTTCCTTATCGATATCTGGAAGATCTCCATTAGCTGACTCTAGGTTCCCGATCGGTGGACGTAGGCGCAACTTGAAGACCAGCTGAACGATCGCGCCAGGTGTGACAAATCTTTCACCGATCACTAGCAGATTGTTTTTGGTTGGTAGAACAGATGCGCATGGAAACACCGAACCATACCCTTATAACACGCATCAACAACCTCAAGTTTACCCCATTTCTCTCCCGCCTTCTTAACAGCATCCAATCTTTGGTCACCGGTCTCTTCAAGACGCTCCACCAGGCCTTCCAGGGATTCTGGTAAATCCTCAGATGGATCATCAATACCCGGGAATTGGATCATTTTGTCTACACCGGGGAGAATGGCCTGGGCGAGATGTGCGTGGAGATGCATGATGCGAACGGTAGGCAAAAGCCACGAGTGAGCAAGAGCAATATTGAGAAAGGAATTTAGTAGACTAGGTGCGTGTAGGAGTAGCGCCTTCTGCTCTACAGGGGAATTTAAGTTAAAGTATTAATCAGACGAAATTTTGACTACCTTCCAGCAGATGTGCGTTCTTGATGGGTAATCGTAATAGATGTGCATAGACAAGAGTGAGAGTTCGCAAGGCCTCAGAATCTTCTGGCTGTAGACTCAAAATTAGGATTAAGCTAAAAATAGCTCGGAAAAGCCCACGTTAGCTTTCTGCATCCATCCAGGAGGTATACGCGATTCGATCTGCTGTCTCAGCTCGTTTACTGCACTCACAGACTCCTTTGTAGGTTTGATAGGTTTCTCCCAAGACAAGGCATTTCCAACTGACATGACGATGTCCATCTCTCCAACGTCCTCTTTGATAGACTTGAAGAACAACTCAGCTGTTCGAGCCTGTACACCATCCTTGGTAAAGTTACGAGAGCCGAACCACCATCGGCCTACGAGTATGGGGAGGCCTATGCCGAAGATCAAGCCGTAGAGACCGAGAACCCAGATATTGTTTTTGGACTCGATGATGAATTGAGGAATGGCAATCCCCATGCTGAACTCTTGCCTTCCATCTGGGTGACCATAAAGTTGAAAGTTTTTTCGAATTGTCTCATCTGTCAGGCTATCTAACACGTTAACGAGATGAAAGCATTTAAATGATCAGAGATAACATACGACTTGTAGGCTTTTGTAATATTGACGAAGTGTTCCTGAATTGATTCTAATGTATCATTCGCCCCAAGTTTCACTTTGTCTGGATGACTAATAAGACAATGAGACAATGAGCACTGAAATGGATGGCAATAAGGAGCTACAATTTAACGGAAAGACGTTTGTAGTGCTTCTTGATCTCCTGCGCCGTCGCGCTCTATGATTAAACAAACTATATGCAGCTGCTCGTTCAAACGATACGTATAGTTCGCACCGACTTGAGACCTAGGATGGCAAATGGGTCATAGATTACATTGTCCACGGCTGTGTTTGCGACTCTGTAAGCTGTCGCAGAAAACAACATCCATCCCAGCAGGGTTATGATTGCTCTGGGGAATTGTGGAATAAATTACGTGAAAGCCAAAAGAGTCATCTAACTTACTTCTTGCTCAACTTGGGATGCAGCAAAGTTCGCCTCTCACCCAAACGCACTGCTTCTCTGTGTTCTAGACAATTTGGACATTGACAACCTTCCTCCAAGGGTTTACCTTTACAAAAGAGCCCTATAAGGGGAATATTATCCATAAGTGGAACACTTACTAGAAGTGGCTGGGATTATGGAGTATGATAAAGGGAATAAAATAAGAGAAAGAAAAGTGAGCACAAAATATGCTGCCATGCTACCATCATAGTGATATTGAGCCATGGCGGTTGCTGAGCGGAAATTTCGAGTAAATCGTGGCGCTGGAATGTGTTGACCAGTTTCCAGTAACCGCCGCGGAGCCAATATTCTTACGTAACTTGGCCACTGCCAACCTATGGACAACTATGCAAAACTCGAGAAAGTGGGCGAAGGTGCCTCATTTTAAACGTTTCTTTGGGCTCTTAATGATTCATTTTAATTAAAGGAACGTATGGCGTGGTTTATAAAGCGCGCGACATCACAACTAACCAAATCGTCGCGCTCAAGAAGATCAGGCTTGAAGCGGAAGATGAGGGTGTTCCGTCCACTGCAATTCGAGAGATCAGTCTGCTGAAGGAGCTCAAAGATGATAACGTCGTTAGGTTTGTGGGTTTTTCAATTCAGAGTGCCCATATAAAGTCAACCGCTGGTGTACACAGGCTCCTCGACATCGTCCACGCAGATCAGAAGCTCTACTTGGTTTTTGAATTTCTCGACATGGATCTGAAACGCTTCATGGTGTCTGGTAACTCGCGAGGTGAACCAATTACGCTCGACATTGTCAAAGTATCCATATCTTACCCTTCAGTCAATGTTCTGCTCATGCTTTCCGTGGTGACCAGAAATTTACACATCAATTAACTTCGGGCCTCAATTATTGCCATGCGCACCGTATCTTGCATCGTGATCTCAAGCCACAGAATCTCCTCATTGACAAACATCTCAACCTGAAACTCGCGGACTTCGGACTTGCTAGAGCTTTCGGAGTTCCACTCCGAACATACACCCACGAGGTGCGTGCTTGTCTTCTCACAACCAAAGGCCGCACTTCAAGTAGAATATGGGCTAGGTCGTCACCCTTTGGTATCGCTCACCAGAAGTATTGTTAGGGTCTCGACACTATAGCACTGCACTTGACATGTGGTCAGTTGGTGAGCAGTACCAATATGCGGTCCATTTGGTAGAGGTCTCATTAACCATGATACAGGATGCATATTTGCCGAAATGGCACTCTGTGGGCAGCCCCTGTTTCCAGGAGACTCTGAGATTGACCAAATCTTCAGAATTTTCAGGTGAGACGCATCTCCGGTCGATGGCCTACTATTGACTATTTCACTTACAGGATCCTTGGCACACCGAACGAGGAGACATGGCCAGGGGTACAAGCCTTACCAGACTACAAATCTACGTTTCCAAATTGGTCTGGATTCGACCTCGCTGAAGTCGTACCACCACTAGACAAAGATGGCATTGATTTGCTCAAGGTGTGTGACACCCTCGGGCTGCCTCTTGTTCAATCTGACACGTTCTATGATCTGTAGAAGACGTTAACATATGACTCGGCTGAACGCATCTCGGCGAAACGCGCCCTGTTGCATCCGTATCTCTCGACCTACATAGCACAATGAGATTCTCACCATATGTTGATGCTTGTATCCCCTTAATTATGTACACATACCCGTCCCAAGCTGAGTGGAGGTCGCGGGAATTGTTTTTGTCTGCCTTATTGTACCTTTTATTGCTACAAATCCAGCATTTTTAGACTTTGCAAACATACGATCGGTCACAACCTGTCACGCCGCGTAGCCTCCGTGGGCGTCTGTGTGCCACGCGTACGTAAGGTATTCAGGCCGGGTCAATCCGGGTCGGGTCACAGCACCTTCACGTTAATTTTTACAGCGACGGCTACCCTTGGCTCGTCATCCTCAACGTTTGACTTCACATTCGTCGTGGTGTGATGATTCCGAAGGTTGCAACACATATCTTTCATCACACATCGCGAGCAGCTGCCGCGGTTCAAAGCCAGACTTCCCAGGCAATCCGCAATGCCTGGCAATACCAACAGGTCCCACCTTCCAATTCTGCTGGCGGCAGTGGCGGCATCTCGCAGTGGGGTGGGTTAGGTTCCAGCTCTGGTTGGGGCGGTAGCAGCGCAGGCCCAGGTGGGGCCAAGTACAATGCTGGTAGCAGGTTTTACAGCGGTTACACGGCAAGAGTCATTTTCATCATCATTTATTCTGTAACTTAAAATTTTCTTGATTTTATAGGGTCCAGGTCGGTCTATTACTCAGGCAAATTCGTCTTCTGCCCAACCAGACGACAACGAGGAACGGCCGATTCATTCCATTCACATCAAGACTCTGCCTGCTGCTGCACGCAGCCGTCCGCGTAGCAACAGCCTGTCTCTTTCTTCTCAAGGTCGTATTGATCGTGGCGAGAAGCTTGGTGTGCTTCAGGTTGTCCAGATGCGAGCTCGGCACGCCTTCGCCGCTCATCGTTCCATTATATCCTCAAGCGAACCGCACCGGTCCGTGGATGGTCCAACTCGCCCGGTACTGGTCCGTCGGAATTCAACATCGACGCGGTCAGTCCCTTCTGACATCGACATTAGTTTACCCCCGGCGTCACCGTCAACCTTAGATGACTCGGAGTTACGCCAGTCAGTCGTCAACTCTGATGCGACAGACCCTGCCGGACCTCAATCGATTAATGAGCCGCTTATTGGTGAAGATGTTGCATTCTACGAGCGACTCCGCCAAGCCAGTCATAATCGTGATGTCCCGAAAGTCCTCGAGGAAATTACAAACTACCGTGCCAAGTCTCGCGTCAGCGTACCCTGCTACAACATGGCCATGCAGGCCCTTTACGACAACCGTGTGGTCGGACAACCCATCTCGCTAATTCTCGAGCTCTACAATGAGATGCTCGAACGCAATCTCATTCCTAATCTCCGAACCTATAAGATCATGATCTTAGCACTCTGCGCTCGTGATGCAGATGTTTACCGCGTCATTGCTAGCCTTGATGCCCGTATTACCCGACGTATTTTTGCCGCTCGTGATGACACCCATGATAGTACTTTGGACAAGCAACGTCTAGCTCACCTTCGCACCGAAAACAATTTTACATCGGCACTCACCTTATTTAAGGCTGCCACTACTATCAGGAATGTGCCTCTTGGTCTCCCCGAGTATAACGCCTTGCTGCGTTCATGCGCGTTTCATCATGATGTCGAAGCCGCTCTCCGGGTCTTTGCACACTTGGAGAGGTTTCCAGACGATCCACCTTCCCCTGCGACCTATGCACTACTCATCACCGTATTCTGCAACAAAGCTGATCTTGGCGGTGCACAACAGGTGTTTAATGCCTTCAAGGAGGCTTCTCTGCAAGGTCGAATCGCTTGGGATTGGTCACCTAAGACAACACAAAATCAATGTCCGATCACTCTGCCTACAGGTCAGCGAAATGATTTGTCAAAGCATAGTCAAATCCAAGTGTGGAACAAGATGATAGATACCTACTTTAAGTGTGGCGAGCCAGCCGCGGCTCTCGATTTCTTCGAGAGTATGCTCGATACTCCACTTGGCCAATCATTCAGGGAAACAGATGCCCCACTACCCAACTCGATCACTTACACTTCCATCATCAATGGTTTTTGCCAAACGGGTGACGTACAGAGCGCGCTCTCATGGTTCGATCGTCTCCTTGCACAGGATTCTGTTCCCGAGAACCCTTATGCGCCACTCTCGACTCCCCCTCGCCCAGATCACCTAACATGGGTCGCTATCATTGACACACTTGCGCGCATGGGTAAAGTTGACGATCTTAATCGGCTTTTCCTGAAGTTACTTGAAGTTGCTCCTCACGATCAGCTGCCTGTTCGCTCAATCGATCGTTTTATCGTCTTTAGGGCGAATTTCGATGCGATTGAAGCCCCAGACGTACATCCCGGTCGTGCATCTGAACTCCTCGAGTTTATCTTGAAATTTATCGTGAACATTGACGCTGAAACTAACACCCTGGCCTTGAACACTGGTCCGTCACGAACTATGCTTGTCGAGGTGGTGCAGATGTTGCACGCACGAGGCCAGACCGACAGAGCGCTCGACCTAGCGGATCGCTTTGTTACTAGGGAGCGCAAGCTAATACAACAAAATGAGGCAGATGGTTCTATCAGCGGAGCACAGACTTTGTACCAGCAGAAAGGGATCCGCGGTCTTGTGCAAACACTGTCAGGTATCCTTCTCTTCACCCCATCCGCCCCTACGGCTCCCATTTTGCCAATTAAGGCTGCCTTGCGTGTGGCGATTTTAGGCGAAAAAGTAGGCCTCCAACCTCAGAAAGCCATTTCGGCCTGGTACGTTCACAGCTATACGGAGAACAAGCGTCTTGAGCACCCTCTGGATTTGACCTTCGAAGACTGGGTGATCATGATCAAGGCATTTGTGGCTCTTGAACTGCCAGCATTAGACCCAGAAAGTCCTGAAGCATATGTGGAAACAGTTTCTCCTCCACCAAACTTCGTATTCCCAGGCCTCGTGGTCCTTCTGAATGATATCGCCAAAACGAGCGTTGATTTATATCAATTAGACCATAGGTTATCACGAAAACTCATGAAAGCACTCGTCTACAGACATGGTCGCGAGGAGACCTTTCAATTACTTCGTAGTTTTGGCTCCAAATTTTCTAGCCTATTGGAATTGCGAGGAATTGACGGAAAGTCTCACGGTACTGGTCCACAAGCTGGAGAATCCATCCCAGTCCAAGAGACTTATAGCGGCGGGGTGCACATCGACCTATATCACTCGCGGTTTGTTGAGGAATGGTATCCTGCAAGCCCAACTGTATCTATTGACATCGCTTACGAACGTTTTGAGTCTGGAGCTCAGCAGGGAATATATCCCAGTCCCGAATCCATCGGTCGGCTCATTGGTGGTTTAGGACGTTTAGGCGCCGTCCAAAAAGTTCGCTCGCTTTACAATGCTGCGCAGCGTGTCCTTGCCGCCCTCGAAAGCCAGAAAAGGTGGCAGTCAGCAGGTTGGTTTGTCATCGAAGACCAAATGATCATCGCGTTTGCACATGCGGGTGAATATGAGGCCGCCCACGTTCATCGCACACGCATCATCGAACAGGGTGGTACGCCTTCAGCTGATGCTTATGGTGCTTTGATATCTTCGCTCAGAGATACGACCGATGACACCTCGAATGCCTTGCAACTCTGGGACGAAGCTCTGGCTCGGGATGTTAGACCAAACATCTTTATGTACAACACGATTATCTCCAAACTTGCCAAAGCTCGCAAAGCAGATCATGCACTAATGATATTCCACCAAATGAAAGAACAAGGTGTTAGGCCATCATCCGTCACATACGGAGCCCTTATCGCAGCGTGCTGTCGTGTTGGTGATGCAACTTCTGCCGAGCTTTTCTTTCAACAAATGACTTCTGCCCCCAACTATAAGCCCCGAGTCCCTCCTTACAACACAATGATTCAGTTGTACACTTACACGAAGCCTGACCGGGAGCGAGTGTTGCACTATTACAACGCACTCTTGGATGCCAACATTAAGCCTAGTGGACATACATATAAAGTAAGTCCTACCAGATGTAATTTTGTAAATATTAGTTCAATCAAATTTTCTATCACGTAGCTCCTACTTGACGCTTACGGCACTATAGAGCCTGTGGATGCCGCATCCATGGAAGAAATATTCCAGCGCGTTACTGGAAGCATGGATACAGATGTGCATGGAACACATTGGGCTGCCATGATCAACGCGTACGGCTGTGCTGGAAAAGATCTCAATCGCGCCATCGGGATCTTTGAATCCATCGAAAAACATCCGTCAAGTGCCCGTGCAAAGACAAATTTGCCAGATGCCGTCGTATATGAAGCGTTGTTCACTGTACTTTCTGCCCATCGTCGACCGGATCTTATTCGAGCTTACCTCCAGCGCTTACGTTCATCTCATGTCCATCCTACTGCCTATGTTGCCAACGCTGCCATCAAAGGTTACGCTGCTGCAGGTGACCTTGAGAGTGCCAGGGCAATGTTTGAGAGTCTAGAAGATCCACCGATAGGAATTGCGGCTCCCCACAACCGCCCATCACATGAACCTCAACGATCGTCGAACGAAGTTCCTCCACAAGCACCGATATATAGAGAGGTAGAGTCGATTACGTTCTATTTAACAAGTAATTATATTAATTTGGACATGCAGCCTTCCACTTGGGAAGCGATGGTGAGAGCGGAACTCGGGGTGAGCGAACGCGATCGCGCGCTAGATCTAATTCGACGCATGGAATTTAGGTGGGTTTTACCACATAATTCTCGCTCTCTTAGTGCTAACCAGAACACATAGAGGATATCCTGCCGCTGTGGTGCAACGAGTGCGGGATATAATGCACACCGACACGTTCAGTGAAAGCGCTACTTCGTTTTCCAGTTTAAGCACAATCAGCTCTAATTGATTGCTTCTTTGTTTTCATCATACTCACAGCACACTTCTAGATTTATATCTGCATTATCACTGTATGTCTACTACGCATTACTCCACCCCTACTCAACATGTTGGCCGAATCTATTGTTTTCTTACAAGTTTGGGAATGAAAAGTAGATATAGATAAGTGAACTAGCACAAGTAATTGAGAACAAGTGTGTATACCGAAGACAATAATTTAATAAATGAAACGTTTAATCCAAGCGTGCACCCGATTTACTATTGCTGTACACCGAAGTATTTCGTCCGTCCTCCTCTAGCATTCGCTTGAAACCGAAACCTATTCCTATGATTGTGATAGCAAGGAAAAAGACTGACCACAGTGGATGATGAGAGACTATTGACTGTAAACCTGACATCCAGTTGTTGAGCCACTGTGGCTAATAGTTAAGGCTTGTGGCGAAAGAAGGCTATAATTTACGTACACGTGCGAATCTCTCAGCGATATTTTCTGAATGTTTGGGCCGCAGAACACCACTATAGATACCATCAAGAGCCTCAAAAATCTTCAGTTTCTCTAGTGCGATCAGTTCACCGGAAGGGAAGGAGTCATAATACAAGAGACGCTATTGATGCTATTAGAGGGATAAATGTTGATCATAGCTTGAACCTACAGCATGATCGGCAATGACTACAGTCGGGTTGGGACTTTTCTTGACGCCGTATACACTTTTCAGCCAACTGGCCCATTTTTCTTTATCCATCCAAGCAAACACTACCTGTGTATGATTGTCTGTCGCCTGCTCGCCGCGATGCCATGATGTGGCGGTTTGTTTTATGACATCAACGTGTGCCAAATTCTGAGGGTCGATAGCTGCAAGAACGACCAGACGAGAAGGGTAACCAGGTCGAGGAGGCGAATTACCCATAACTTTTGCGAAATTTTCGGCATCTAGCTCAGTACTCGTCGGAAGTGACTGGGATATCAACCAATCGGATATCTCTTCCATGGACGACGATGTGGATACGACCAATTGTCGATGAGCCACCAAAGCGCTATCCTTCAAAGAGACTATGACAGGAAGCGATTGGCCAGCTGGGAGCGACAAGGAAGCTAGCAGCTCCAACGTCGCATCGGTAGAAAAAATTTGTGGCGAGCCATGTAAAGGCTGGGAAGCTTCTTCAATGATATCCTGTACAAAAAAATTAGCCACACTGATAAAATTTTGCTGAGAAAAACAAACTCTGAGCACGGGATCCAATTGGTTGTGTATGAGAAGAAATGAAACGTCATGCTGATCAATGAGAGATGCTACATTAAAGGACGAGATGTGCATAAGAGGTCTGCAGACATGGCTTATGAGCGGAGAAAAACCGAGATAACGTGGATTCATACGGTGCTAATGCCGAAGCAGCAAAAGACTCCAAGGCATCCAGTGTTCTGCGACCTGTGTAGTCAAGCGTACGGCCATGCTGATAACTGAAGTGTGCATGTGTACGTGAATCCAAAGTACTATGAGGGTTTCCGCAACGTACAAGATGATAGTCGGATAGCCCTGAACACCCTGTGACAAACAGACCGACCCATGTTCTTCACAGTTTACTTCAGCGACAGTAACCAGACTTTTCATCTGAGCGGCAAACTGAATCCACGCTATGTCAAGGGTAAGCGGAGAAATGGTGTCTCCATTCATTCACTTACTGGGTGCAAGTTTCTTGCAGTGCCCACACCAGGGAGCATAGAACTTCACGAAGGCTGGACTCTCATCAATAGCCTTTTGAAATGTATTCTGGTCAAGAGGTCGAACGACTCCATCAATATTCGCTATTTTTTCGGATGTTCTGGTATTTCGTGCATGCTTATCGACAAATTTCTTGAGAAGTTCAAATTCCCGGTCGTCACTGTACTCTTCGTGCTGCTTGCCATCCTTATATATCTGTAACGAGGGGTACCCCTGTACATTATTCTTGTTGCAGAGGTCTAGAGTAGTAAACATGAAGAACCCAAGTTCCTATGTGAGAGATATATGACTGACCTCCTTCCACAGCGCAGTTGACCTGAACGAGAGTGATCCCAGGGTCGTCCTGAGCTTGGACATATTCCACAAGTTTTACCCATGTAGGAGCAAAAAATCTGCAATGAGCACAATAAGGAGAGAAGAACTCTACAAGCCTACGAGTGAAGTGAAAGCCTGTGAGATAGGTTCAATGCAATACCGTACACGTACCAAACACCATGTTTAATAGAGCTCGAGAAATCAGCTGCTTTGAGTTCTCGAATTCCAGTATTTGCACTCTCAACTGGAAGAGCAGTTGCGACCAGAAAGAACGGAGCGAAAACAAACGAGCATGATAGGCAAAAGAAATTCAACATGAACATCGTCACTTTTACTGGGAATTCGTTACTGTTGTGTCACAGTTATGGCGCTCTGTCATGGAGACCTACACGTATCCACACTTTCCTTCAGAGGTGTCGACGGTACACCTTGCGTTGTACTCTAGTGTATCTAATGCTGCAGAACTCAAGAGACGGCTGCTGAAAGCTTCAACCCTTACTGGAAAGGATGGAGAACAAGAACGGGAAGCAGTGAACTATGCCTTCGTCGATGCGAAACTTGTTTTTATTCTGTTGTATCTTCAAATTTTCTTCTGGCTGACAATTAAACAGATTACCAGTCGATTACATTTGCAAACTGCGGTTTATCAGGCAATGCTTGCCCATGTTCAATCCTCCTTACGCACAAAATCTGTACATTCTGAAGTCCTCTGGGCTTTAAGTCCCAGTCATAATGTATGTGTGATAGTCATAAGCTATTTTCTGAAAATCGTTATTTGCCTCCCTCATAGATTTCTCAAGCCTTTAAAAGTTTTGGGGTTTCTGATAAATCACAATCCCTTCTGGTCGTACGAGTGTGCTCGCCTACACTCACTCCTGATGATTTCGAAACCAAAACTGGACGGTTGATACGAGGCGAACTGTTGCCGTTGTCATACTTAGAGCAACTCACTGACTGGAGTCTTGTTTACAAGGTCAACGTTATTTTCCCCCATACAATGTTGTTGTTGATCTGTGCTTAATTTCTATAGCATTACAAAATAATCAATAATCTTCCAGTCCAAGCTCAATCAAAGATAGATCAGCTCGTTATTAGCTCGATTGCAATGAAAAATGTCTCTGCATGAACTATTATTTTTGCTACTGTGCAATTGTTTTGCTTATTTTCACCAGACCATTCTCTGCCAAGTGTTGTTGCCTGCGATTCCTCGTGCATGTTCCATACACTCTGGCAAACATCCGGTGCCTCGAAAAACTATCCTAATGGTTTAAAAATCATGGCTATGTGCTTAATATCATTGGAAAATCGTATCATTAGAAAATTGTTTAATGTTATGAAAATAGTTTCATAAAAATGAAACTGAACTATAAAACAAGTCATATAATATTTAATTTGGTTGAGATATGATAACTGGTTTGGTACCCAAGAAGTTGTGACAACTTTGGTATGAGCAAAGCCAAGTCAAGTTCTCAGACTCAGTTTTAAGGTATTGGCCTAGGTCATTTCCAAAAAGAATATCTATGTTGGGGACCTCTCAATATAAGGATTATCTTGGTAGCTAAAGACAAAAACAATTCAAAAGAATAAAGTATAAAAAAAAAAGAAGCCTTGACTTGTAACAATCAGCATTTGATTGCCAATTACTCTAGCTCTTTCTATTTGAATACTCTGTCTAAGGACTTTACAAACCCTTTTGGTGTTTCACAATCTATCCTAATCTATCTGCCAAAGTATGTTCTGACTGAGCCTTGGTTCACTGGATTGCATTGATGTATGTTGAATAATCCCAAGTCCCTCATGTATGTTTGGTCCTCATTTTGGTCATTTTGGTTCACATACAGGCACATATCCTCTGTTTCCATATTTTATAATAATAGTTTTCATATCTATGCTTCATATTTCTATGCTTTCCCAGTCTATCATCCCCATTCTCATTTATATAAACAATTCATCTTCATATATGTTACCTCAGTCCAGAAATTGAACTAAGCTATAAGAAGCTATTTATGCTCCTCATCTAGGTCTATGTTTGGTCCTGACATCTCAGCTACTGAACAAACCCTTCTGAAATATATTGATACAATGTTTGAGTGGGTATAACACATATGTAAGTTGAAGCTAAGTTATGTC
>QLPI01056076.1:0-10731 GCA_003314275.1 Chroogomphus rutilus
AAGCCCGTGCCGACAAAGAAATCCAAACCTAAAAAAATCAGATACACGATCTCAACAATAAAATTCAAGAGATAAAAAAATACAAACCGCTGGGATTGAAGCGGCAGACGCAGAGCGGGCTCGGACAAAATAGGAAGCCAGGTTGGGGCCGGGCTGGAGGCGCGGCTATTTGTAACACCGCAAACATATGATGAATAGCAGACCGGTACTATTTTCCCCCATCCATGTTGATGTTATTGGCGTGCATCTGTTAAAATGCACCTTCGACAGAGTTTGTCCCCGCACCTAAAGTTCACTACGAGATGTAGCATGCTAAATGGGTTGGTTTCTGTAAACTCAAGAACAGGGGTTAGAGACAATGATCTCAGATCTTGGTTTAAAATATAGTCAATTCCATTGCTATCCTCAAAAACTTTCACCACTTCGTCTAGGTATGCTGGTGTTGACCTTAGGTTGTGCAGCATAAAGACGAATCAACCTTTATACTTGGCTGTATGAGACTATAACATATATGCAGTATTTTTCAAATGCAAGAATGGCAAGATGGCCGAGTGGTCTAAGGCGCCAGACTTAGGTTCAATTACCAAATCTGGTCTCGTTTCGGGGCGTGAGTTCGAACCTCACTCTTGTCAACTTTTTCTTATAGTTTAGTTGGATAGCTTTACGCTACACTGGTTTCTCTAAATGTTCTGCTTTATAACACACTTGCTCATCTTTCTTTGTCAATCAGAAATGAAAACATGTATAAAATTAGGTACGAGACAATTTATGTTAGCTTCTAGTTTTCTAATGGGTGGCGTTATTATATGAAGGAGGACCTAGACGTTGCTGTTAAGTGAACTTGTTTGAGATCGGCGACTGTAACCTACCACTGCGGCTTGCCTGAAGATTCGTGATCAAGGTCCCGCGTTCATCATCCGTAAGCACGTCTGCCAATCTCAAAATGCCTTCAAGAGCAGCCTTCCGATCAGTCTGTGCAATCGCCAGCATCCCTTTTGTAATGTTATCCTTGCGTAGCTGATCCAATGTGGGCTCAAGGTTCAGCCCTTCGATAGCAACAGCGATGTGTCGGTTGTCAGAGGTCTCAGGGTCTACTAGCAAAGAATTTAGTAACCGGGAACGGTAATCGACTGTAGATTCGGGCGATGCGGATTGTAGTTGGGCGAGAGCATTAGCACGGGCGAGACGCGCACGAAGAGCCCAGTAAAAGTGTCTACGGGCATCTTTCCAAACCATTGGTTTGGCACAACCTTTGGCTTCCATACGTCCTGTACGGCTGTAAACAAGGTTAAACGATGCGTCCATGGACTAATATCATCATGACGTACTCGTGCAAATCAGCGTAAAGCAAAGCCAGCTGTTTGTACGCGGGCTGCAATTCTGCTTCTCGCTCGACTAGTTTCTCGGCAGCAGTGGCACGTGCTTCAGATGTCTGCGACGAATCTTGACTCGTTTGTTTGTAAGTGGCAAATTGGGTATCCAGACGCTCCATCAAGCTTAAAAGTTTGTCTCGCCGCACTAAGTAAAGGACCATAGTCAGTTACATGGTGCACATGAAAGTGTAAATGTATGCATACTTTTGATCTCGATAATCCCTTCTGGTTCTGGACGAAGTGCCAATATTAGTTCATGCGACTTCGCTTCAAGAGAGAGTACAAACCTAGAACACCAGCGCGTGCATCGACATCCGCATACATCTGCATTTGTTCCGAATTGATCGAGGGGTCAAGGACAACCCAAGCTCCTCCACGCTGCGACAGGAGAGTTGAGACGAGTTTATAATGGGAAACTGCCACTTACCAGCTCTCCATTAGGAATGATATAAACAAATACAGGTTTTTTGTAGCTAGACAAGCCGTCGACGATCTTGTCACACAATCAAGTAAGAAATCACAGAAAACAAACTAAGGTGGCAAAACTCACCTTGGAACCTTGCTTCAACACCTCATCGTACTAGAACGACATGAGAATTATTCACATAACTGCTGAAGATAATTTAACAATCACCATATCCTGTTGTCCACCTGAAAAACCACGCCAGTTGGCAAATATGATGAGTGGCAGACCTTCACGGTTAAAGTCGAAAATTGCTTGCGCCGTCTTATATGCTGAGTTCGGATACCACACTTGACCGGCTTCCATGATCCGCTGCTCGAATGAAGTTGGATTAGCTGGATCAGCAGGAACTATTCGCTCGATGGTTCGGGCTAAAGAATGCGGTTGCAGTGAGTACAGCTACAACACATTTTTCACATGCATGACACTCACTTTCTACAGCAATCACACCCATGGGAATGCCACCTAGACGTGCACGGCCGACGACCTGTCGGGGTCAACGAATTCAGAAAAGGAGGAGAGGTAATCCTTGAGTAAATAAAGGGGACTCACAACTGTTTGTGCCCATCCGCTGAGTGTTTCTTGGAAAGAATTTTTGTCAAAGAACCCAGACAACCACTCCGATGATGTCTCGTCGGTTTTGCCTTCGATGAACCAGCGAGGATCATAGGGGCCTTTGGGTGGCGTATAACCAATATCACGATCCCAGGAGTCGCTTGTTATATAGACCGGGAGTGGTGCGTCCTTATGTTCGGGAATATACGATAGCCATTGTAAAATATGAGCGGCACCTTCAAGATCGCTTCCGGCAGTAAGGTGGGATACCCCATTCTTGTGCATGATCTGAGTACCGCCCAACTGCAAATTGGAAGTGTAAACTTCTCGGCCCAACACTTTGTTCAATGCAGGCGCTCCGGTAAGAATGATTGGTTGGCCCTCGACTTGCACGGCCCGTTGTCCGAGACGAACGAGATAAGCCCCGATACCGACAGACCGTGCAGTAACCAGTGTGATGGTGAATATGTCGTCATATGCGCGGGACGTCTCTCCAGCAATAAGACCTGAGCCTTTGAGACACTCCACACCAATCCCATGCTGCAAGCCAATGATGTCCGTAATCTTGTGTCGTCGTTCGCCATTCTCTTCAACCTCCGTAGTGAGTACACTATCCGGGCTCTTCTCTTGGAGTTTCAAAAGGTTTTCATGGGTCAGATATAAGTAGTTGATCCCCTTGTCAGGGTGGTCCTCGACATTCCAAGCACAAGAGATTAGTGGCAACACCTCTTCAGCAATGCCTATACGAGCACCAGAGTTCGCGGAGAGATAGATTCGAGGGACCCCTAATTTGCGAGCATACTGTGAAGCGAGATAAAAGAACTGATCCTCTCGAGGACCGAAGGATCCGATCTTATAGGTGATATCATTCGCGATGACTATCGCACGGCGACCAGCCGGAATTTCTGGTGTACGTAGGGTGAAAATCCACCCCACCATTCCACAAGAATTGTTTCCTGGAGCACGATCAACCTCTTGAAGCTCGTCGTGCTCGTCCAAAACAAGCTCTTTGGTAACGAGGAAAGCTTTTGGTAGTGCCAGAGAAGGATTGGTATCTCGGGCCTTCAACCACAGGTTGTGAAGAGCCTTGTTGAAAAGGTCAGGGAAGTCGTATACGTATGTTGTACCAACAAGATGAGCTTGATACCGCTTGGGCTGCAAAGATTCCTTCGTGGAGAAAGGTTGGTGCACAGGTTGTAGGTGCAACGGTCCCTTCTCGCCAATCGATTTGAGGATAGTAGTTCCCTTATCGGTTGTTATCTCCTGGTATGCATTGAAGCTAACAATGAAACCCGAAACATTCTCGATCACCACACGTATTGGAGTGACATTGCCGTCACTGTCCTCCACTGTGCATCGCACCTCGGCACCCGTTACATGTAAACGCCATAGTCGTTTTCCGTGTCGTTCCAAAAATCCCGAAATTGCCTCCAAAACTTCATCAAACGTCACCGCGAGATTATACACAAAGTTCATACCAATGTGGTTACAATCAGCACCACGGTGTTTGGCGCTCACAACCTCAAGCCCGTCTAGAATGCTCCCAACTAGCCGATCAGACTCTGAAATTAGATAATCTGCAGTGGTTAATGTACCGCGGATACGGCCAGGGCGGATGAGTGCGCGGATGAAGAATCTGTTGTCGAGGGGATTTTCGCGCGCCACAGCGTGGTAAATATGGATTGAGCGATTCTCCACAAAACAAGGTGTAATTTTGTAATGCGACAGTCGACTGAGCTCGAGTTGATAAGCCAAAGCCGGTTCGATATTACGAATGGCTTCTTCTTCGGCCCAAACACCATTCATTTCACGAACGGTTACGAAGTAAGGGTACTGGCCTTTACGGCAGATCATGACTGTAGCACGTCGAATGCCGTGTTGGATGACGAGATCATGCTTCTCGTTGATTAGGGTGATGAACGCCTGGCGCCAATCTGCTTCTGGCATGTCATCCTCTTCCTCGAAGATACGCAATGCTATGCTCAGCACGTTGGGACGTTCTTTGGAACCGTGGCGTCGCTTGTGGTCCTCCACATCGAACAACGGGATACGACCCACAACCTTATCGAAGCCACGACGGAAGGTTTCGAGATTAGGGAAGGAGGCAATAGCACCCCATCGAATAGGCTGGGATCGGCTCTTCGACATCACGTATGTCAAATCACTAACGGAATCCTGACGTGACGGACTGGAATTTGAGATGTCAGACGGTTAACAATGATGTTACAAGATCATACACACATGGGACGATCGAACTGAGGCGTGGATGGCGGGGAAGCTGACTGCCCAAGCTTAAATCTCCAGGTCACAACGTTTGGCGAGTCCCCATCGTCCAAGCCATCTCCTTCTTCGTAGTCCACAGAAAGCAACGTGTAAGCACGGTACGCACGACGAGCGTAGACTTCAAGAGCAGCTAAAATGGTGCACGGTTAATATTAGGACACCTCAGTAAGGCTTGGACAGACCCAACGCAACCCAGGCGTCCTCGTGACTGAAAAACGTAGGGAGAACATCATAAACGCCCCAACGAGAGTCACTCAACTCCCTGAGGATGTCTGCAGCTGGGGCTCTTTAAAAGATATGTTTGTTAGACCATGGGAAAAGTTAAACGACAAAATCCTAACCTATGACCTAAACCATGCTCTCCATAATAGCTCGTGAGCACGGAGGACTTCAGAATCTGTTCCATCTGCACCGCGCGCTCTTCATAAGAGGGTAGCTGTGTCGAAATGAGCACTTCCCGAGCTTTCAGTGCGACGGCAGCTGCAGATCTAAAACGTGGCTAAGCACACCCAGTAAGAATTCTTTGCTATCCACAGTACAACTCACCGGCCTTCTAATGCTGCCAAATCCTGGAGCACCTTGCTCACCTCATTGTCCGGGGTAGACAAGTAAGATCCTCCAGCTTTGACGTGATCCAATAGAGACATGACCAGTTTGTTCTTGCTCTGAGCCTTGCTATGGCTCAGGACGAGTGCAGTCACTTTATCCAGATCATTCTTGTGCTCGTCCCGAAGAGCAAGCACGCGGGCTTCTAAACTCCCTCCAAACAATTTCTCGGTGGATTCATACTTCCTGAGCAATGCCGCGATGGTATTCCATTCGTAAATTTTCAATCCATTCCGGTAGTTCTCAACGGCATCAAAGAGCGCTGCTAGTTGGGAGCGGAACATGGTTCGATCTTGGGGACGCACATGGTCGTTAAGATAGCTGTCAAGGATTTTCTTCGTCCGTGCCGCTGGGAACTCGCGTACAGTCGACTTGTTTTTGATAGTATCCATAACATTACGGATGCTTTCCTCCAGTTTTGCAGGCATGCGACCTGACAGAGTTGAGAGAATTGAGGATACTTCGGAAAAGGGAAGCTCTGGACTACGGAGCACTTCAATGAGATCTTTGAGTGTAGATGCCATTATGACTTGGTTATCGTAGCCATCCAAGATGTTGTTCAAAATGTCAAGGCAGAAGTAGAACTTCTGGTGAGGTTTGGATCCGACGACATGGGGCATACCCAACGGGGGGAGGAGACCATCGAAAGGTTTGGCGTGCTTGACACGAGCAGGGTCATCGAGAGTAAGAATTCCAAGGATGTCTCCCGGCTCCAAGCTAACTCCTGGCTGCTTCACGAACATGGGTACACCATCTTCAGAGGCAATGAGGGGCATATACATCTTCATAACCTGAGAGGAACGAGTCAACGGCAGCAAGTAGTCCAGGACGCAAACGTACCTCAATTTCCGCGTACGGTTCACCAGCTTTGATGTGCTCTCCGCTGTCTACTAAAAAGCGTACCAACTTCCCAGGGCTGGGACTTCTTAACTGCGTTGGATCATTTTCCTGCTCAATCAGACAGGTCTTTGAATCCACCATCAACCTCATTGCACCGACTTCTTCTCTCCAGTACACCGAATGACTCTTGCCGTCTAGCAAAACAAGCAGCCCCCCATCTGCTAATGGTCTAGCGCCGACCATTGTACGTCCACCGTTCAAGTAAAGGGTCCACATTGTGGCGGAAGATCTGGCAGCAGTAAAATTGTATCTGGTGCCTTCATAGATAAAATCAACTCCAAAGACTGTTTTGAGGGTATCCTTTCCAGGAACCTGCCCTTTGTCTAGAACTCGTTTATATTCCAACCAACAAGCCTCGGACGCGACATGGGCCTTGGTTACAGCACCACAAACAACGGCTAGCGTGGCATCTGGCCTCTCTGCGGTAAGGTTATTGCTGATAAGGGTATCAAGCCATCCAGTGGTGAATGTGTTCTCCGAAAACGCCTGTGTTTCAAGCAACTTGATGAGATACTCCACGGTCGTCCTGAAGTCCCCACGAATGCTGAGCTCCTTAAGCGCGACAACCATGTTCTTCCGACTCTCCCCTCTATCCGCACCGTAAGCAAAAATGTGACCGAATTGCGAGTCCGCAAACTCATGGAGGCCACCCGCGGTTCCGACAGAGAAATAACCCCATACGTTCGTGTTACTCCTGAAGTTGAGTTCTTGGAGACTACCGCTTGAAGGCTTGAATCCGGCGTCAGGATTCTCTGCGGTAATACGGACAGCAACAACATGTCCCTTTGGACGGGGTTTCCGCTGCAGCTGCTCCGCGTCGGGTTTGACCATATCAAAGTCGATCTCAGACGAAGCATGAGGGGCGACTCCATATAATTGACGGATATCACGAATACGGTGCAAGGGGATACCCATGGCAATTTGAAGTTGGGCTGCAGGCAAATTGACTCCAGTAACCATTTCGGTCGTCGGATGCTCGACTTGAAGTCGGGGATTGAGTTCCAGGAAAAAGAATTCGTCTTCTGCATGGTTGTAAAGATCTATATGGCAGTGGCAGACGCACTAGGTTATATAGAATATGACAAAAACGAAACAACTTACATTCCACCGTACCAGCACTGACATATCCCACCAACTTCGCAAGACGGACTGCAGCGCGCTCCATTTCCTCGAATTTCTCGCGCTTGGCAATAGTCACAGGTGCTTCTTCAATAATCTTCTGGTGTCTGCGTTGAACAGAGCAATCACGTCCAAAAAGAGAGATGGCGTTTCCATACTGGTCAGCAAGGAGCTGAACCTCTAAATGACGTGCGGAGCCTGCCAACTTCATGATGAAAATGGGGGAGCCTGGTATAAACTCAAAGTTGGCAATGATTTGGTGGAAAGTGAGTCTACGTACCGGGCACTTCACCTGCTACAGCATTGTATGCGTTCTTGAACGCATCAGCACTCTCCACTTTACGAATACCCTTGCCCCCGCCACCTTCACTAGCCTTGATCATCACAGGCCAACCAATACTCTCTGCCTTTTTCAGACCGGCTTCCACACTTGTCACACAAGCTTCTGAATACACCTTTTCAGGCACGGTGACGAATCCATGTTCACTCAAGACGGTGTCGGTAATTCCTGTGCCGCTCCAAGCCATAGTGGGGACTTCGGCGCTCTGAGCAACAATTGTACTCGAAATCTTGTCGCCGAGGCTGCGCATTGCAGTTCCAGGAGGTCCAATGAATACAATCTTGTTCTTACTCGCTGCGAGATTCTCCGGCAGTCTTGGGTTCTCAGATGCATGACCCCAACCCGCCCATACGGCGTGAACCCCAGCGCGCTCAGCGACATCGACAATGACATCGACATTAGCATAGTTGTTGTTGTTCGTTCCGCCGGGTACCTCGACGTAGCGGTCGGCCATACGGATATAATCCGCATTTACTTTGAGATCTTCGGGAGTAGCCATGACTGTAAACTCTACGGCACGTTCAGTGCCAAAGGACTCATAACACCATTGTCGAATGGAGCGAATCTCTTTGACAGCGGCAATACCTAATGTATGGGTAAGCTCCATGCCCCAAGGAGTGAACGAATCCCTTGCCGTTATTAGCAATGAGCACCTATAGGACAAGGTTAACTTTGGCATTAAAGACAACGCAAGGCATTGACGGACTTTGGTTATAACGGTGTGACCCCCATGGGCCTTCACAAAATCGAACACAGATCCTGGCTGGGCAGAGTCTAAGGAATTCCCGCCTGTGGAGTATTAATACAAGCATCGAGCAAGGAAGTGGTGGAAGAGAAGATATTAACCTATAAAGTGTGCAGCTTTGGAATGGTCGAATGCCATTGAAGCGAGACAACTTGTGGACGAGGAAAACGTGAAGAGGAAGAAAAAGGAAAGGGAGAACTAAGAAAAAGTTGGGACAGCTAAGTCTTAATGTAAATCTAGTAAGCGCCCGAGACCCTGTGGGGTTATTGCGGCGCTAATACTCTTTCCGGCCACTCTAACTGAGTCCCATTTGGATGTATGCACAAGCAGGTGGAGGTACAATCTGAAGGGCGTGGCGTGAGCAGATGAACCTTTTAACGCGGCCATTCCAGTTACAGGTTGTTAACAGCACACGCAGTTTATTTCAGTGGGGACTAGTGCTGTAATGCCAGGTCCAAACTCAAGACTTTTAAGACACTCATATTAGCCAGGACTTATTCATAGACCTCGGCAGGCGACAAATATTGGGTATATATAGCCTAGGCACATGTCATGCTGCGGTGATGATCATCTTATGATGGCGGAGCATTGCCCAGACTGGGCAGTCAGCCGCTAGAAGGTCTAACTAAGTCAACAGCTTAATTTTCCCCACTAACCTCAGACTCACGAGAAGGTGCACATTTTTGTTGTCAGTAGAAGACTCTACTGCCATCTGAAGGATTTCAAGACCACTTAGGCTGTCGTGGCATAGCATTCAGGTGACACCGTCCCCATTCCATGGCAAAAGATAGGAATGAAGCAGGCACAACACGTCAGCAAAAGATCCTGCTAACGTTTGATGGTGGAATGGTTTCATGATCAGGTGGATGGTCCCTGTACCAATATTCAGTTCAATGCTCAAATCTAGAAATGCACCTTCTCAGCACTGGCATCCATATTTCAGGTCACTGAGAAATGGTGATAAGATCGGAGCAAATAATGAGCAAAATCATCGTAATTGGTTGGTAGGTATGGCCCGCCTCATGACCTGTCACCGGAGATCAGCAAGCCGGGAGCGGTTGTAATAGCGCAATTTTCTCGGGAGTTGCGCTTTGGGCACTAAGAAACTCCATCTAGGAGAACAAGACCCTCTTTTCTTTGCACAACAGCTCCGTTTACTTGTATCAAATCCTCTTCACACAATACCGAAGACGAATGATACAGATGACAGGCAGACTTGACTGCTTTGACTTGATTGTATTAGGCTCGAGCAAATAGTTATAATTAGTAGAGACTTTGCGTAGAGCTGTGCTAACATTCCGGTTAGGTTAGGTTAGCTTTATTTGCATTGAACCCCGGAATTAGGAGCAATTTTCAAGCTGCGATTGTCTGCTCTATACGCGATCCCTTTATTGCCAAGAAACTCGTGGCTCGCTCGCTCGATCGTGGTTCGTTACCACATTATGTGTGCAAACCCATGCAACACAATGCAGATTTAATCCGCCTGCCCGCCACCAAAACTTCAATTTATAGAATTCCTGACCTGTTTATGAATTGACGGACTTCACATTGATCAAAGATGCAACATGGTGTCAGAGAGAGAGAGGTTCAATTAAAGTGGTTGAAGTGCTAGGTGCTTATGGTGCACTACTATACATATTTCTTATGCTACCTGTACAAATGTGAATGGAGATGAAGGGGAAAAAAACTAAGGTAGCGGACAAATGGTTCCCGCTAAGGTCACGTGATGTGACAGTCACAGTCACAGGTGCAAAAAATATTGTTGTTGAAAAAATATTTGTATTCTGCTACAGAGGATGGCAAATGTTTTTGCAAATAATGATTCAGCTACACTATATAATATCAGCTTCCTTGTCCAACTCAGCTAAAATAGTATCTGGCATGTTGCCAGATCCATGTGCAAAATGATGGATACGACACTTGAGTCACGTGACCTTAGCGGAATATGTCCTCTACCTTATCTGTGGGAATTTCTTTCTATATATGGAATATTTCCTTATATAGGTGATTATGTCAGCGCAAAATTTTGTGACCAAAAAATTTTTTGATAGTGTCAGACTGCTTAAAACTGTGATTATGAATTTTGAGAAGATGTTTGAAAGTTGTTGAATTTCCCCTAAAGCATGCAGTACGAAACGCGGGTGATGGTTATAATTCAACGAGGGTAAATTTTAGCTACAGTGTAACTTATGTAATGCAGACACGTCACATGATATGTTGTGGTGCAAACTCACAATATTCCCAACAAAAGTTTTGATATACTACATTTGCAATAGTGATTTTTTTTCAAAAAGTAAAACCAAGACTATGTACATATAGTCCTATGCCATCGATCTGTGGTCTCAGA
>QLPI01056124.1:0-16634 GCA_003314275.1 Chroogomphus rutilus
CAAGTTGAAGCAAAAGCAATCGTACCAATCTATATCCCCACATCTGATCAACTTGCCGATATCCTAACAAAACCACTGCCATGCATAGCAATTGAGAAGTTTAGAGCACAGCTGGGACTGAAGTTGTAAACTACAGAATTACTTTGTCAGGGGAGGGTGTTAAACAACATGACTCACCAATACTGCAGACACACCAAGTAGGATACTTTGGCACTATTTGCACTGTAGCTCATAGATAGTGGAGTCTGGAGTCAAGCGGCTCTTTAGCTACTTACTCTGGACTTTAGGTACTATACACATATCTAGAAATATAGTCAGCTACTTTCTCCAGACTTTAGACCTGCACATCTGACAATTAGCGAACATTCGCTGAGACAAAACTGCCACTTACAGTTTATAGGGCTTTCAGTATATCTAACCTTAGGACCCATGCCATCAAGGTTTAACTGTTTAATCTGTTCAGGATGAATTGTTGACAAGAATTTCCCTACAGAAGCAGAAAATTGTATAACCTGATTCAAATAGGAAGGGATCCAAAAGCCTATTATTCAGTGGAGATTTCTCACAAAGCCAAGGCTTATCAGCATCCACTTTATCTCAGCTGTCAGTAGACAATAATGTCCCAGTGCATGACTCAATGGCCTTGAGAAATGGCTTGCAAAAGGGAAAAAACAATTGGCAAAATTATTGATCATGTATCACATCTGCCAGATCTTACAAATTTATTGGTACAATGCCAAATGTTTAAGTGTGTACCTGGGCAAACCAACTGCTGTTGCCATTGGATTCTATTCAATGAACCAGATTTTGTTGGGTAAAAATCCAAACTTGAGGAGCTTGTTGAATCACATGGGTACCAGATGATTTTCTATCCAAAATTTCGTTGCGAGGTCAGCTTCATTGAACAATGCTGGGGATTTGCTAAGAGGGTTTACCATGAGTTTCCTGCATCATCAGAAGCTGATCTTGAAAGAAATGTTATTCTTGCACTGAATGCTGTGCATTTGGATTCAATGAGAAGGTATGTCATGCATTTATCTGTCATACTCCCATTGTATTTTTATGCTGTTTCATTCAGTCATTGACACTTATTTCTTTCAGATTCTCCACAAGATCATTATGGTTTATGGATGCATATCAGAAAGGCTTCACAGGTAGTCCAGCAGCTTGGGCCAGTTGGAAGTACCAAGGTCACCGTACCTTGCCATATACTATTCTAGCTGAGTTGGACAAGGCTGATATTATATAGTGTAGCTCAATCATTATTTCCAAAAAAAATTGCCATCCTCTGTAGCAGAATACAATTTTTTTTCAAAATTTTTACTCGACAATGGAAAATTTTGCATCTGTGACCATGACTGTCACATCACACAACCTTAGCAGAAACCATTTGTCTACTACAGTACCTTAGCAGAATATAAAATTTTGACTCAACAACAAAAATATTTGGGCCTGTAACCATGACCATCACATCATGTGACCTTAGCGGAAACCATTTGTCCTCTACCTTACTAAGGCAGAGAGATTAGGTTTGTTGTTCTCTGTAATCCCATTGTTGGCCAGGCCTGTATCCCTATGGGCGCTAAGGAGGAGGGAAGTTTTGTGGTAATGAGAGGGGGAGAGACATTTGATCGGGTGGTATAGATAGTTGATCAGTTGATTGATGCGTGATAGGCAGAGGTTGAGGCCCACAAGTTGATACAACTCTTCCAGTAGGTTTGTCGACCTTAAATTGAATTTTGACACCAGGTTGGGCCACATTCTTGATAAAATAAGAAAATAAACATGGAAAAAGAGAAACGACCGATGTTGGAAAATAAAGTCATCATGTCGTGTAACGAAAAGGATGTATAGTGGGTATGGACGCCTATGGACTATCTACCAAAGATTGAGTTCATACCGCATTCGCAGAACTAATCAAGCCTGAGAGCGTCTTGACTGCCATTTCAGCCTTGGGCACGGAGGGTCTCACCATGACCAGTCGGTCGAAGCAGGTTCGGAGGACACCACACTCGTCCTCTGGCAACATCAACTTCACGCCTCCCTCTGAAGGTCAATATACAAGACGCCTTGAGTATACTCAACACGGTTCACATTCCAACCAGTCTCTTCCAAGTTTAGGTTCAGGTGCCACTGCTGGAATCTCTGCACAGGAGCGTATAGTGAAGAGCCTGGTGGACAAGCTAAATGCCAAGGTTTGTTAGTCTCCATTTATTAAGATGTCAGCTTGCCGAGGTTCGCTGTGAGCAGTTACCCTGCTATTCCGGCGTCCGCCCATGCAACCTCGAGGTAGATCAATCTTCCCTCCAGATCATAGAAGCTTTGCTGCAGCTCTCGCGACATTGTATCAATATCATAGTATGGTCTCTTTGCGAGATACTGGACAAGCTTTCTAAGGCATGTATGCTTAATGTCAATAGCTATGTTCATTTTAACGTATTCACAGAAACTCTTGAGCACCGCACCAGAGAATAGGATGGAGGTCTTTGAATCCGAGGTTTACACGGTTCGAGTTCTCATAGCAATCCTTACTTTCCACTGGAATACCTCAACAGAAGAGCGGGTAGCGGATTTAGAAGAACCAGGGGAATCAGTGCTGACACTTCCTCCTAAAAGCTCGGATGAAAATTTAAGATCCAATCGAGCCAGTCCGTTAGATAACCCACCCGCTCTAGACGACAATGTCGCCAAGTATGCCCTTGTAGCCATGATTACGTTCATTCGTCGAAACGGACCCACCAAAGCGGATAACGTCCGTGCAAATGACAGGCTTGAATACCTCGAGAGTCTCCACGAGGCAGACAAATTCGACATGGACATGGCTGTACTTCATCCTACGCGTCAGATGCGAATGACAGCTGAACTTAGTCTCAATTCAACTACCAATGGCACATCACAGACGTCTGGGTCCTCTGAACGATTTCAAGCGGGTCGATCTGTTTCGTCGTTGGCGTTGGTCGATGGAACACAACATCCCTCTTTTGCTAAGTATATTCCTTCAGCGTTGGCGGTGCGTTCGTCCGCCCAAGCGGCTAATGCTCCAATGGGAGTCACACACGTGTACGAAATTCTTTTGTTTCTAATAATTATCTCTGAGATTGTCGAATGCATCTTTTTAGGGCAGGAAGAATAATCTATCGGCTCTCGGCAACCAATTGGCCAATCGTCTTTTCTCGTATCAGAAATAAGATTCATTTTCTTGCAGCCGAGGATGGCCAGGACATTGTTGACTTGAGACTTGTGACGTATTGTCTCATTGATAAAAATCGCTTATTGCAAGTCTTGCAAGGCGAGTCACTCTAGATGTCAATTCTTTCTGATTTCTCATTCCACATATAGAACTCTCGTCACTCCTCGTTAATATGAAACCTGAATCTCAAGGGGCTGTGGCTGTGGCATTGCGCACCGTTATTTGGAACTGGATAGAGAACTTCACTGGTGAATTTGTCGATGTAGTGTTGTCGTCACGTCGACGACTAGAAGGACACCCAGAACGCGTGTTTGATTTACTGTACCAGCTTGAGCCAGGTAATAGACGCCTGTTATGGCCTACGCTCGCTGTGCTTATGGCTGCCAGTCCTGAACGGCTCGCGGCTGCCGAGGCTGCAATGAATGGAACTCTCAGGTATGGTAAGAAGGTGTGTTTCTCTGTTATTACAGTTGTAGCATTACCTGAGCACCTGCTATCATAGTACAACACCTTTTTAGAACAATTGCAATCGACCCTGATAACGCAATCAAAACTTGGGGAAACTGCTGCAATGTGTTACAATGACATCTGTCGTGCCGCCTACTATATACCTCCAACGGCTGGAGATAACGTTCTGCGTTCATTGGCACCTGATTTAGCAGACGATCTCAAGGTATGTTGTAAGGACGTGCCTGACCTGGATGGTGTGGTGATTTACTTTCATTAGACTCGTCTGATGACTCCCCCTCCACCGTCTCGACCATTTTTCGATTCTCTCGATCCCATTGATATAACCCTTTATGGGGATGCTCTGTTAACTATTTTGCGCTTCCATCCGATGGTGGCCCTTGTGAATATTTTACCAATCTGCCTTGAACTTGAACGCTCTGCAGCAGTCAAGTTGTGTGCTGTCCGAGCTTTAAGTATGCTCGTCACAGAGGTATGACCCCTTTTGGTTTCCACGATATTTCCTTCTGAAATGACCATTGCAGGCATCGAAATTCCCTTGGCAGGCTGCTCCGGACAAGACCATGTATAACCTCGTGGCGCCAAAACTAAGAGCAACCGCAGCGGTCTGTGGTTTTGTATATCTAATGCAGACGATTGTTCATTGATGATATAGGATCTCTTTGAGCCCACGGGTAAGTCTGCGCTCCGCCCACTTGTCGCAAGAGATAGAGGGGGTCAGCCAGGCGATGATCGCAGGGATTTATTGGTCGCAATTCATACTTTGTGGCGCCTTGATGTTGGATTTTGCCTCGGCAACATGGAAGATGAAGAATTCGTTACCATGCTTGAAGGAACCCTAAAGTGTTTGCGCCACCCTAGGGATGAAGGTGTTCAAATTTCGTCGCTGAGGACATTTGGCGCGATTTTAGCAAGACTCAATAATCATATGGATGAACATACGGATGCTGTTCACAAATTCATGCATCATGCTAGGTAGACCATTCCAGATATATTTCAATTGTATACTGACACTCTTGTGACGAAGCGGCATAATATTGTATGCTGCATCAGAAGAACTACTTCGGGTCATGGATGACTTAGAAGAGAACACTCTCTTCATCAATTTGCTCCTTGCAATGCTCTCTCAGCTTGCTGACCAAAACACGGTCTGTCCACAAACTCTTGATCTCTGCGGTCATTACCTGATCCATCTATTAACCGAACAGGAACGACACAAGGGTTGGAAACCTAATAAGAAGCGCATCACTGCCCTGGTGGCCGCAGATATAGCACTTAATACAGCTCTGGCTTCACCTAGCTTAGAAGTATGCTCCCTAGCTGCGCGCGGTCTTCAATTAAAGTCTTCGGTCGAGCAAGACCCAGATGCACCAAAATCTGATGAGTACACCGATGAACAGAGAAGGATTCGTATCCCGCTTCTGGAAGTGATTAGAGATGCCAAGATTGTCATCTTGGGACGAGTCGAGTTCCAAAAGAGAGTGCGTGTGTCCATCTGCCAAAGTACAGTCCCATGCGTCACCCACCTCGCTGTCTGGAGAGAGTTATATTATCGATGGATAACTCTCACACCTTTTGTCACTGGAGCTGCCACACGATCGTCGACAGATTCTCTCGCTGGAGGAAGCTCTCACCTAGCGTCTGGGGGTTTGACTGCTGAGGCAAGCTAAGGGACAACAATCTGTTCAAATAACCGTTACTTATGTTATCATATAGGAAAGGCTTATGGCCTGGGAGAATATTACCTTGATGCTAGCATGTTCTGGGGATGCTTGTCTCAGTGACGATTTTATATTGAATGTTCCCCCCGAATATGGAATTCCTTTTCACCCAGGAATTTCGGACCAACCTCCTTCCGAGACCATCCGGAAGTTCCTCGTTGAACTTACCAATTTACTCGTGTGCCCGACGGTCTCCGCTCAGATTGTCGCAAGAGATGCTCTTGGCACAGAATTAACTCCCAGAATGTTCCAGGTTCTTTTTGATATTTTAGACCAGTGCGTGTGCCTTAGTGCGTTTCATGCATTAGTCCCTGAGCAAGTGGTTTGATTTAATAATAGATGTATACGGGAGACACTCAACACAACTGATGATAGTCTCATGCCCCCTGAACAACATAAAAGATTCTTTGTGGACCAGGTTACTTCAGTTCTCAAGCTTATAATGGACAGGATCCGTGATGCCGATGCAATCCTGATCAAGATTGATATAGGCGAGAATCTCTATACTCTTGCTCGTTTCATGCATCATAGCCACCAGACTGCATTTGGATTACGCATCAAAGCGCGATTTTGTGCTTTAGTCGACCTTGTCTTGCAGAAACGCGAAACACTACGGATTCGTCAAGAGGTTGTGGTACGGAACAAAATCATTGACATCGTTGCTGATTGGATACTCGAGTTTCCTAGTGTCTGTCGCAATCATGTTACCATTCTGTGCTAGAGTCGTCTGATGCCTAGTTTCCAGGAATGGCCAGAGGATGAACTTGGCCGCATCGAGACTTTCCGTGGCCAGCGCGACTCTAATTTAGCAGCGCTAAAAACTTGCGTTAACCTATTGGATGGCTTGACTCTTCAGGCTAACGATGGTGCAACACCTTCTGATACAACCCATGTTGTCTCGCGTCTTTTTCATCGGTATTTCACTATTTTTACCAACGCACTTTCTTCAAGGTCGATTGAGGTATGAGACCGTTAGCACCAATATAAACCAATGTTAACCTTGAGCAGGCTCATGCTATCATAGATTATGATACAAGTACACAACTAGTTAGTTCAATAACCTGTTGTATTAACTTGAATGACTGGAATTTGATCTAGAGCATGCATGGAGGAAAAAACGATGATCTCATCCAGGAGTTGGTTGTGTCCGGGATCGCGAACATGCTTCACGCGAATACAGACTCGGGTACCAAACATGTTCTGTCACTGGGTTACAAAGATGATCCGCGTTTGCGCGCAATATTTGCCCACGTATTCTGTCGTGTTCTGAATCGTGGAACAAAGTTCGACCATTATCTGGCAGGCCTAGCGCACAATAATCGAAAGAGTAAACTCTGTGAAGTAAGTCTTGCTTATACTGTTCATTTCCGTCATTTCTCATTGTTTGATTAAAGATGGTCAAAGAATCAGAGGTGACATAATCTAAACCAGACATTTCTTCCTGACATTTAAGTACCCTTTCTAGATTATTGCACAGGCTATCATCGATATTTGCCCGATGTCAGAAATCGACACAATTGTGCCGGTATTGCTGAATATTTTTGACACTAGGAGGTTTGCATAAAGAGCTTTAAAGCTCAAGTTCATATTGATACGTTAAAACTTACAGGACGTTACTAAATTTTTTGAAGATGGTTATTCAACGACAGGTTGACACCACAAGTAATAATTTATCACATTCATCAGTCTCGGTTATTCAGATGTTCATTTGATAGGTATTGACACCGATCTTTTCCGTGCCAACGATATGTGCAGCAGACTTCTCTCCGCGTTTGCCCGACTTCATGGCTACAACTACTTACGTGCTATACTTCAACCTCTAATCGCACTCATGACCGATCTTCCTGTGGGTAGTGGGTATGAGCTTGATCCATCGAAGCTTCGACCTGGCGAGACGCAAGAAGATAACGCTGAAAACCTTCGAATGATTACCAGGGCCTTCCTCGATGTCATATCTGAGTCCGTTCCAATGATCCCACCGTAGGCATAAAGAGATTTATTCATATGCTTCTGCTAATTTGAACGCCTAGACTGATCCGAGAGGTCTGCAGATACATCGAAAAAGCCGTGTAAGCTAGATCTTTGATTCCATGCGTCTATCTTGGTTTGACTGATTCATATGGAATCTTCCATCTTAGTATAGCGGTCTGGCCTGAATCGCGTTATGCTGCAGTTCAGGCATTTATCTTTCTTCGTTTCATTGTAAGTCTTTCGAGTCTCCCATTTCTATGACTGACACCATTTTTAGGTGCCAGCCATAGTAGCCCCAGAAACAGTCGATATTGAGATGCCTCGGAATGAGCCTCGTGCATCCACCATGCGCCGTGGTTTACTTTTAGTTGCCAAAATTATACAAAATCTGGCCAATAACATCCTTTTTGGAAAAGAAGCCCATAGTGCGCTTTCTACTTTGAGTTTCTATTACCCCAACTTACCGACTTATTAGTGACTCTCCTTAATTCATTCTTAGAAGATCATATAGTCCCCCTTGCCAGGTTTCATAGTGACATTTTGGTCAGTCCTCTATTCACACTATTGCATGCTGGATAATATTAATCCATTCTTTTATCAGAAACCGATACCTGATGAAGTGGCACCAAATCCTGGAGAGTGGCTAGGCACATCGTATGATGAAACCGATACGATCGTGTTACATCGGTTTTTCCAGAAACATGCAGATAAAGTGGGCAAAGTCCTCCTTAGCCTTTCGAGGATAACAAACAGTCATGATACTTTGGCGGCGAGCGGCAAAAGAACCTGGGATTATTTCTGTGATCTACTCATGGAGATGGGAGTAGCGCTGGAACCACCAACTCTGATCGATAAACCTTCCACCCAACATGAGGCTTTCCGTATGTTTATGGTAAAGAATGGACATCGTAACACGGAGTCGGTTCGCGAGATCTTCCAGACTGCTACTTCCTTGAATGTGAGCAATCCATGTTATGATCACACGCAATATGCCTACACCTGTTCCTTCTCACCGTGTAGGATCAACGTCCATTGTTCGTTCTCACAATCTCCAAAATTAATGTGGAGACAGTGGATCTTGAGTTATTGATGTGCCATATCTTCAAGGTATAAAGGTGGTTCCGCTATTGTCAGTGGTTATTAACCTATGCACTGCAGACTTTCAAAGAGAAGACTGCTTCTGAGCAGTCGTTTGACGTCATAATAGACTGTACAGCGTTTACGACAACCTCTGAGATCCCCATAACGTGGTGTAAGCTCTACTTAGAACATTTACCTTCCGATCTTCGCGAGCACTTTGAAGTTGCCTATATTCTTAATTCGAACCCAGCAGCCCAGAAGTTCCTGCGGAAGTTATACCACGTATGCTCAGGTATAATATTTATTACGAACATTTTGATTCCTTGATTCCCTTAACTTTAGCCTCAGAATCGAAGTTCGCAAACCGCGTAATCGCAGTCTCTTCAATCGCGGAGTTGGCTGCGTACGTCCATCCGGGACCCCTTCGCCCAATGTCATATACTAGTAAGCTCTTCAGCCCCGCTAGTGACATCAATGGTAACCAATGGGCCCATCAGTGACATTGGAAAATGAGGCGTTTACCCTATTCCAATGTTATCAACATGTTCGAAACCACCTGAGGATACCGATACATATGCAAGTTGGTATCTCTCACATTCGCATTACTTCGGCAAGTCGAATGTAGAGACAGTTTATTCGAATGCTGACCTCAAACTCAGGTCAAAACTCAGTCCATTTATCCGACACTGTCATGCAAGAGTGTCGAAATTGTCCCCCTTGTCGATGTTGGAGATGTGTCATCTGTAGCGTCACGAACCGATGGAACCGAATTCGTTATTCGCCGAATCGTTAATGGCAACACAATATCTTTTTCCTCTCCCGAACGGGACAGGATTGTTGAGGTATGGTCTCAATAGGTATGATAATATCTAAACGGATTAACGCATATTCTTATCCAGACCATTCGCGTGGCAAAAAACCGTTTAAAGGCGTCTCGACCCTTGATTCCGTCAGAGCGGTCCCGCCTCTCTGATGTTTCAGCCGCGTTGTTGAATGTTGGCCTTCTCAATGTTTGTGATGAAGATGAGATATTGAGGGGCGCAGCGTATGATCTGCTATTTGCTGTATGCACATACGTAAATTATGGAGCCAACCCTCTTATCCCTTTGAGAGGTGCGAGGAACAGGAGCTGTACAGAACAGGACAGTTCTAATCATCTTGCCATTTTATTATAGGTCCTTTCATACCGTCTAATACTGCGGCCTTCATCCTTCCCTTCAGTGAACGCCTTGCAAACTTTGTCCCTCAGCTGACTCTCGATCTAATTGCGGAATTTTCTGTTGGATTTGAAAAAGCCTCCACTTCCCAGAAGATTACTTGTTTACAATATTTGAATCCTTGGATCAAGAATCTTGCCCTGTTCGCAACCCCTACGCATCAGTTGTACGAACCTACTGGTGGCAAGCTGAAGGAAAGCATTCGTACGCTGGTGGATATCACTGTGAAGTTTCCAGATGTATGTTCTAAAACAAGTACGATATTCAGAGGCTTATTTTATAACGTGTCAGGTCTATCCCAGTCTGCAGCGATCGGTGTGGGCAGAGTTAGCCAAGCATGATACCTTACTTCTTAATATCGCTTTGGAAGAATTAATGCGGGCCGCCGTGGATGGTGGACTTGGCTCTCGTCGATGTGAGCAAGTCGCCGATACGCTTATTGCAATGTCGTCCATCAATGTTCGTGCACGCGTCTTGATGAAGCTAAGACGAGTAGGTCCTTGCAGCGCTCTGCCTTGTAACGTCTTTCATTTTATTTTCAGGTGCTTTTCAAGGCCTCTGGGAAAACTACTCGTTCCTTGAGTCAGAGTCCATCTTGGAGCGAAATTTCAGCTTTAGCTCGTCTGGCGCTCGTTGCAGGATATTCTTCCCGATTAGCGGTACAAAACCAACTCTTCGTCCCAGAGATTGCTCATCTCACAACGATGTTATGTGCCACTGGAACCATGCCAGTGAAGTCGACCATATACGGCATAGCTATGAACTTGATACAGTCATTACATATTGCCCGTGCAGAGGAAGAAGGGTCTGCCACGCAATTGAAAAGGCTATTAGATGAAGCATCTCATCACGACATACTTCAAAAGTTCGGGTTGGTGAAGGCATACCCCAGTAGTGAATATACCTCTATCGAAAATCCTCCAGACCAGATTCCAATCCAGGCATTGGAAGGTATCACCCAATTGCTAATTGAGGCACTGACGTATGGTGCACAGAGCGTTGGTGGGTGCTTGATTCTTCCTTTTATACGGATGCTGTTTATGCATTAACCTGCCGCCAGGCCTTCTGAACGTCTGGCGAGGACGCTGGATGAGTCTTGTCGCGTCTACAGCTTTCCAGAATTGCCCTTATATCCAGTATCGAGCGTTCGTCGTCCTAGGTTTACTGGCTTCATCAGACGCTTCAGAAGTGGACGACGATCTCTTATACCAAATGTTAGTTGCGTTTAAGCACGCTCTAGCGTCGTCTGCAGAAAATGATCCCGCTGCTGTAATGAGCATGTTACGGTGCATCGCTAGAGTCATCCCAGGCCTAAATGCTGACTCCCGATATCTCCCCCAAGTTTTCTGGTTAGCAGTCGCTCTTTTGCAATCAACATATCTCCCTTTATATGAGGAAGCAGCTCGTTTACTTCAGGTGACTCTCGAAGCAATGGCTCACCAAGGGTTTTTCGAAAATCGGCGGATGTCTACAGTGCTTCTTGAAGCTCGTGTGTCATTGTCTGACATCACAACTCAACTGGACGACATAATGGGACTTTCGTTCGATACCGGCTTCTCGTTTTCGTTGGCATCGATTATCTTCCGCGGAATTCGTCCCCCGGCCCTTCGTCCCATCGCTAAAGCTTTGTTGAAGACTGTGTTGCGTATAGCTGCAAACTCTTCAGGTTATGACTCAGAGGCGGATTTGGAGACTGCAACTCCAATTCCTCTCGATCAGGACCTTTTGGGTTACTTCCTGGCCTTACTTCCCTTCGCATGTACCCCGAGATCATATCGAGAGCTCTTACGGGAATCCCGAGTTGATGTGCGGTGGTGTCCCCTGGTCGAGGATGACGATGAAGACGACCCCTTATCCTCAGTGCCCACAGTTAGCACGGAACTCTTTGGATTCACGTCGTCCCAGGATAGCAAGACGCCACTTCTGGTCATGTCATTCCTTTTTGCGATGCTCAACTCTTATCAGGGGTCAGAAAAAGAGAGAGAATTTCTGTTTAGTGTACTAGCGCAACTCGCTATATTATATCCTGAACATTGTGCCTCAGCTGTGGTTCATTATTTAACCAATCCGAGGTAAGTTTTGAAATATGCTTTTCCAGAAGGATACCAATGTTTTCTCATCTAGACCTGAATGGTTACTTAACAACTTAACGGAGACGTTTGTTGGATCCGCGGAAACAGCGTCTGCGGTTCAAGTACTATTTCGTGTTGCGATGTCTAGCCCAGCGTGGAGCGCAGTTGCGTCCTCAGCTTTGGTCGTAGAGGACGGATTAATATCACAGCGTACACAACATTACAAAGCTCTGGAGGACCTGGACATGCACTCTTTATCTGGAACTTGGCAATTCTTACCAAAAGGTGACGCATCGAAAGTATTACAATGGATCCCGCAGCTAGTGGATGCCATTATCGATTGATTGAGGCGAGGAATTATGTCAGCAAGAATTATTACCCACACCTAAATTATCTTCCAATATTGTCTGTTTTGTCTGTTGTAGCTTGTAGCTTAATAATACCCATTGTGCTCTGCTACAAGTTTCCTTCTTCTTCCTGAGAGGTTACATGCAATGGACCCATAATATATGCAATAGATTACAAAAAGAAAATCAACAATCAAATGTCCCTCCCTTCGAGGCCTCTCTTTGACCACGTAGCATGATGTAATTGTCTATCTTCGCGTGGGCTCCCAAAAACAATCTCATCTGGTAAACCTACATCGTTGAAGTGACGACCAGCCGACGTAGCCCAGGATGCCAGATGTCGTCCTATCCTGGCAGCTGACGATGGTGCATTGTGACGTTTCTCCCCAATCGAATCGTGATGGGTCACAACACTGGGTGAAGATGGCTGTGACCCCGAAGCTGACAAAGATGAAGCAGTTATAGTTGTGGCACCTCCTTGGAGAAAGTCACGGTCGTCTTTGGTCCGCTTCTCTGGAACCGATTCTATCATGTCTTTCAAGAAAGTTGTATGAATAGATGAGTCTGACAAGCCACGGGGGCGAAGCGTGCGTTGCAGGAGGGTGTCATGAAAGTCAGGAACATGGCTATCTTTCTGGTCAATCACAGCGTCCACGTTACGTGAGAGTAGGTTCGACTTCGATATTGCAGAACGTCCGAGGGTCCCCGCACTAGTATTGCTTGCGCTGGGATCACGAACACGTGCAGCGGATACCGTGCTTCGGATTTGTTTCGCTCGACCCTTATTGCTATTCAAGGGCGATTCCCACTCCTGGACACCCGGTGGGAGACTGGAAACGGAATGTGGAGCGCCAGCAAAAATTCCCATTAGGCTCCGTGACGAAGAAGGGGGAAATGCCATGGGTGCAGCAACGTGTAGATATGGTTTGCGGGGTATATTAGTAGGTGAAGAAGCGCGCAGTGATCCATCGGATGTTTCTGTTTTTCTCACGCCACTACTAGCAAACTCGACCTTGACGGTCATCGAGCTTGCAGAAATTGCAGGGGCAAGCTTGGGTGCTACACGAGGTAGGGCCATGCGTGCAGAGTTCGATGGTTCCGCCGCGGGGGAGAGGGTAGCAGGCTGACTTGTAAAGAGTTTCTGAATTGGCGCAATCCACCCCTCTATGGCAGAAGCATGTTTCAGCTCTCCTTTAACTGGATCTGGGTCGATAGCTTCCTTCCGGATCCTATGTGCTACAGAGGGGTCGAATACAACATTATTGATTTGTTCGCGGAGCATTCCAAGCTCTGTGAAGGTGTCCTTGAACAGCTTTAGCAAAGCTTTGATATCCCCCCTCGTCACGGTCAGCGAGGATGAGTTGGAGGCTGCATTGTCTTTTCCTATCCCCAAGGGGGGGCGTAAATTTGCGACCTCGTTAACAATGCCACTGATGGTCGAGCGAGAAAGATGACGCGCATCACTACCGGGAGGTAGCAGGTGTTGCCGTTTAAGGCGATTGGTGAGCGTCCTCACATCCGCCTGAATCATTTTAACCAGCAGGCCAGCTACTTTCTCAACAAGGGCAGCGATAACACTCTGAACGCGAGTCTCCCGCAACTGCTGGCTTACTGAAGAAGTATCGGAGTGAGATTCCTGTCCACTCGGGGACAAACTGCCTCGTTCCAATGCTAGAGTAGACGGTCGCGGAGAAGGCACCGCAGTGATGACTTGCTCCTGCGGATCTGTCTGTACGCCTCGCGACCGGCCGATTAATAAGGGAGGCTTTACGTCTGCCTTATACTTATCCACAGAAAAGGAAGAGGGTGTGGGCTGACGTTCGAGGTTGATGTCACCGCTATGCCAGGATGGTGATTGTAGTCGAGCTGGAGAGAATGAACCGACATGTTGGCCATCATGCCACTCTGTTATAGCATCGCCCCCCTAAAAATTAGGGCATATGAGAATATTAAAGCCAAAGTTCAAGCCCAATGCGGCTGACCAACAGAAAAGTGCTCCCACTCAACGACCGTCGATGATTTCTGGAGTTAGTAGGAGAAATGTGGGACGATGAATGCTGTCTCGGACTGCCAGGCAATTCAAATACCATCGAGGATCCGGAAGCCGTGCTGTTCGATGAACGGCGGCCACGAATGCGACCGAAAGCAGGTGGTAGAAATATTGGAATCTGCTGGGATGTTCCTACTTTATAGGTATCTGTTCCACCAGTCAATACATCATGTCAAAATGCTGCAAACCACTTGCCATCAACAACAGGCGCAACAGTACGATGCTCCTCAAGCTCATCGCGTAGTGTACGATTGTCATCACGGGATTCTAAGAGCAGATTCTGCAACTCTGCAATCTCGCGTTTCAACGTCTCGTTGTCAGCCACGAGCGACTCGAGAACACGTGTAGTCTCTGGGTCTTCACTAGTGTGATCGCCTCCAAGCTAGAAATTTATCCTCAGTGGTCATTTTACGCAGAAATTCATCTAATGACAGCTCGAACCGAGTGCTGAAGAGCTTCAAGGCGCATGCGTGCCTCTTGCAACACGCTCTTCGAAAACTCCGCACGCGAAGCGCGCAAGTTATGCAATTCTTCACGAAGTGCATGTACCTCATGTTGAAGGTTAGCTGAGATCACCATAATCACTAATTCGGGTCCATAAAAAATGAAAATAGCGCGTACAGTATTTCTCCATAAAAACGGCCGCTTTCGATTCCGCGAGCTTGGCCCTGTGAGATTCACTATCCCTCTCCTGACGCATATCTTCCTTCTCTTGGATCTGCTGTTGGAGACGCATTTCCCAACCAATTGAACGAGTATGCTGCGCTGATACACGGTGAAGAGCCGTGCGTGCTTCCTGCAGCTCACGCATAATGGTTTTATTAAAAGCTTCTGACATCTCAAGTTTGATTAACAACTCGTTGATGCGCTGGGAGTGAGTCAGTCCAGAAGCGACGTGAAAAGTCGAGGAACTCACCGTTTCCATGAGGGCATTCTCCTCTGTTAGGGTATCCAGTTTCTTTGTGAAAAATTTCCCTTTCTGACTCGAAGATGAAGATTCGTTCGTGTCAATGATCAAACCAGCCTGTAAAGACAAATCATGACGCTGAAAGCTAAGAATCGCGCGTACAACTGACCTCGCGGGAGAGTGCCGCGTCCTTCCGAAGGACATATGCCTCATGTCGCTGTAGCAGAGCCTGACCAACCTCTACTCTCAAAATACGGTGAATCGCCAAGTTACATGCACAATAGTATAGACGAACCGGCGCTGAGGACCAGCCTGCTTTCCAACTTCGCTCTAAAGCTAGCCCAGGAGAGTGTCGACTCGCAATTGTCTCTACGACAACAACATATGATAGCTGGATCCGGTGTAGTTGCACGAGAAAAGTTGGAGAGTGCAATGGTAAGGTCGTCAATTGTGGTAGCTGCTTTGGCAAGCGGCGACTCCGGTGTCGAGGCACCCGAGCTGCTCGCTGCTAGCGGACTTGCCATCATCACTTAAACGATGGAGGAAGAGTGAGGAAGAGTATAGAACGATAAGTGACAGAAAACAAACGGGAATTTGAAAGTGCGCACGCAAATGGCTTTGTATCATGAAGGCCGGGGAGGATGACTAAGCATTTCCCTTATTGCAACCCGTGATTCGTATTTGTGAACTACAACAAGTTTGGAATGGACGTTCGAAATTGGACACCCTTAGCATTATTGACAGGGGTTGGGGAAGCAGGGCGTAGCTGCGTAGCTAGGCGGCGCCTTGCGCGCCCACACCCTCCTCTATGACAACACACCCCTTTTAGACCAGGGGTATGATGTAGTGGTATATCAATGATAAATTTGTGGCTCAGAAATAATATGCTTGACAGTGCTCAGCCTTGTCTGTGCATTAATTGTATTTAGAGAAGTAGCTGGGAAGTTGACGGTATGCTTCAAATTTTGTCACCTAGTTTTTGTCCTGCGGAAAAAGAGTCGGGATCACAGGCGATAGTAAAAGTATTTCCAACAATAGTAGAAATGGCTCGTCGTTTTGATGCTCCACGTCGACATAAATGGAGCTAGTCTTCGCCAAATGCCAGTGAGGTGCAGGCTAGTGTTGTGGAGCTTTAGTGAGGCTGATTCTCTTGGCACTCAGCTTCACAGTAGCGCAAGTCAACTAAGGGCTGAAAAATATGGTGTTGCAGTGATATATATATGTTCTAAGTCAAACCTTGGGCAAGACGAGAGAGCGAGTTTGGATTGATGATAAGCTGGAGACTCGGCCCAATATCGCTTCAATAAGTGACTCTCGTGACCCCCTTCCCGACATCTAGAATTGCTCAAGTTCATGCACATCTCGTGGATATTCTCAGCCACAGGACAAGTCTGCTTTGTCATGACATGTGCTACAGCCTAACTGATATCCCCAAGAATGACAAGTTCCTCTTCTCCGTTGCAGAGGGTGTTGTTGATGGGTTTGTGGATATCAGTGTAATTGAAGCAATAGTGGATGGGAATCAGGAGAGACCTGTCCCATTCTTACCAAGAACGGCAAGGAAGAAGTCAGTACTAGAGTTGGGATATCATCCCCAATTGAAAAGAAATT
>QLPI01056584.1:0-15592 GCA_003314275.1 Chroogomphus rutilus
TTCAGCTGTATGATCAATCCCTGGTACAACGGGGTATGGTCGCGTCATGGAAGTGATGCTCATGCTTTCCAAGTCAGACCTTGAAAGTAATGGAAACAACGAAAATAGACAGGCAGGTAGTTTACAAGTACCCCTGGTAAGTTTATTGTCGAATGCGGATAGGTCTCAAGGCAGCAATTGACATTAAGCGTTATGAGGATGAAACAATGCACATCTTCACATCAATGAGTGATGTTATGTGTTTCGGTTTGACCACCGAAGAAACCTGAAAAGGTAGGGTTCTGACGAGCCAAAAGGCGATTATCTTCTAGCATATAGGCGAGATTGGTGGAAGAGGCGAACCCCTCTGGTGAGGTGAATGCTTTAAGCACTAGAGTACATAACATAGTGGCATGGTATGTATGGTGATTTTTTCATCTCTATTTAGAACATTTGTGTGGTTCAACGAGTAGCATTGGATACTTTCATTGTAAGGAGGAGACGTCTATATGGCTTGATACTGTCACTGCCTCGGTAATAAAACGAAACATAGTATAGGAAGGAACTTAAACCTCACAATCCTCGCACCTCTAATGTATAACGTCTCCCTAATGAAAAGGTTGTTCGGAAGTATTTGAATTTCCAAGTCCGATCCGCGTGACAAGTGTAACAAAACTACGCGCGTACTTGCTCGCGCAACCATCTTGCCACTCACTGGTCTCAGAATCGACGTCTAACTTCGCGTTGGTCTGGTGGACACCATGAAAATCCACTCCAGGTCTTCGAAGAAATCCTCATCACCGGTCAGCACCGCGTTTTTCGCTATTGACTTACGTCCTGACAAAAGCACGTTTCTAGCATGCGGAAACAGCAACATTGATAGCTACTATACTGAGGACCCCTACAGATGATTTACCTGATGTCTTGGGTCCGATAGAAACGTGGAGATGGCCACGTTCCGACTTGCACTCTTGGATCAAGGTCCTTAACAAATTTGACACCGTGCTTGAAGACGTTATCCGCGACTACGACGTTGATAAACTCCAAGTCAACAACTTTACTCCTCTCACAAAGAAAATAATTTGTCATGTCCTTGCGTTTGAGAGGCTGCTGTTAGAGAACTCAACGAACAGAAAATTGTTCAACTCCTACGACGTGCGTTTTTTTTAGTGTATTGAATGCACATGCACCTAGATATAACTTTCAAGAACAGCGACTCAGCAGTCTTCTCTTTACGTCTGATCTCGATGTCCTAGTAGCAGATCTTCAGTTGCTCCTACGACCTGCACAGCAGTATTCTGCGCAAGCCTCCGTATCGCATGCTCTCAATATCTCAACTGCTCGTCTTCAGGCTCTAGCGAAACGTTGGCCTAACATTCGTGAGCATGGTTTAGAGTTCGCTGACATGGCCAGCGACAAGAAACAAGCGCAAGTGGCGGCTCTTCCTCCTGACGCTAGCGAAGTCAATTTCGCTTTCTATCGGAAACCATCTTCGGAAGAGAAAAAGACCTCTGTTACGACAGAAGGGGATGTCTTTGATGGACAACACCGCAAGACCACTTCGACTGCGCCCGTCATTGTGCATCTTTCACCCTTAGCTCATTCTCCAAAATCCACGATGGAGATTCTCGCTGATACAATCGAGTCTTATTCAGTGCCAGACGAGGAAAAGTTTGAATTGATGTGTAGGATCAGAATCGCGAGATCCTTGTGCAAAGAACGACACGAGGAGCGGGCCAAACTTGTTATCGTTAGACTGCTGGCAATTGCCGTGTTCTGTTCGTGGCATTTTTTTGAAACTATGTTGCATATTAAACGGTTTTCAGGTCTTACACAGAATGAAAATTTGGCCCAGTCGACGATATTCCTCTACGAGCCAGACTTGGTTGCTCAGATTGCAGAGTTCCTTCATCTTGACCGTGGCGTTCGAAGTTCAGTTCAGACTGCTGCAATCTCAGCACTGGATGGAATGGGTCGCTATCGCAGCAAGATTCAAGAGCTGTTGACAGCAGTTAATGCCGGGGTTAACCACGGTACCCTCATGTCACTGTTTCGAAGGACAGTCACGGACATAGCTAATCCCGAGTCTACACTGCCAAATTCATTCGTGGAAGCTTTAATTTCCTTCGTGACTTTTCTTGCATCGCATGCCTCGGGTGGAAATATGATTGTTGGGGCGGGTCTGATCCCGCTGCTCATCCAGCTCATTGAGAACAAGGCACCGTCGAGATTGTCAATCATATCCAGAGCTATGCAGTTGGTTGATAATGTTGTTTATGGTTTTCCTAATGCCTTCCAACTTTTTTGTAATGCCCGGGGCATCGATGCGGTCGTTCAAAGGATCGAGGTCAGTAACTCGTCAACTGGTGAATCCTAGTCTGATGTTATTCTAGCACGAAGTGGGCTTGGACATCGAGGAGAATGGAAACAATGGTATGTCAATTTGGATTTGCTAGTGCACGTACTTGTTAACAGTAGTCTTAGGCCAGTTATCATTCTCGCGAGCCAATGTCTTGAAACATACTCTACGAACCTTGCATCGCATGATGCAGACATCCGGAACGTCTGAGGGACTTCGTGGACTCATTGATTCCTCCCTTATCAAGAGCATCAAGGAAATTATAGAACATAGGGCTTTGTTTGGCCCTTCTGTGCTTCCCATCGGTGAGCTCCCCGACACCTTGCCTGGTTTCACAACTTAGGATCCCTTTAGCCATTCATGTTATGGCAACTTTTGTCCACAATGAGCCTACTTCCCTGGGCGTTTTGCAGGAAGCGCAGCTCCCCGAAGCCTTTTACAAAGCTGTTGAAAGCGGTATCGAGCCTTCAATTGAGGTGAGGATTTGGGCATAGTTTGCATTGACTGCTGAACGCCCTTATACGCTGGTAGGTTGTACAAGCCATCATCAACGCAATTGGTGCTTTGTGCTTGAATCAGATAGGACAAGATCAGTTGGCGTCAAAACCTACTATCGTCCCGAGCATATTCTCCATTTTCACCTCTGAGCGACACCTCAAAGTATTGTCTGAAAAGGAGAACGCTGCTATCATCGGCAGCGCAGTAGATGAGCTTATCAGACATCACCCTTCGCTCAAGGATGGGGTTTTCGCTGCTATTGCCGCGGTGTTTGAAAAAATCGAAGAACTCGGTAACGCTTTTATAGAAGAGAAAGACACAGAGAGCTATTATGGGCTCGTGATTGTCCCTAAGGCCGAGCAAGATAGCAAAATGGATGTTATGGAAAGCTCTGATATTACGAGTCAAACTGATACCCCAGTACCAGGTGTCGAAACTGTTGATACTGGGTCCGACAATGACCAAGGGAAACTAGATGTCATTGAGAATGTGATTGTCGCTTACGTGGATGTCATGGCACGTGTGAGTTATTCTGAACAACTATTCAACCGAGATGTCCAATTGACGACTATTGTGCAGTTCCTCGAGGGTCTCTTTCAACACACACCCCACTGTCGTGATTTTGTCACCAAAACAGACGGCCTTGATCGCCTGGGCAGGATCGTGACTCTGCCATGCATCCCGTACAATTACGCTAGCTCTCCTGGGTCCGATGCACTTGTTCAGGTTTTACGTGCCATGACCGAAGTTGCTCCTACCCAGACCATAAACAAAATACTAATCCAGGTCCGGGTTTCGTTAAATGAAACTCGTGAATTCTGGGGCACAATGGATAGCAACTCAAAATTGTTGCGTTACGTGGACGTTTCAAGTGAGTCAACCGGGCCTTTACCCTACTCGTGTTGACCGTATTTGTCCAGCGGAGGAACAACTCGTCGATGCTAACCTTAAATTCCGCAAACTTATTGCACTGCATACTCGTGTTACTCTCTTGGCGGATATATTTTCGTCCGCTTCTTATACACATGGCAGGTCTTCCTTATCTTTGTTATCAGGTCTTACGGGATCGGATGCATCGGATATTCTTCCTGACATTGGTGCTCTCCACCGAGCATGCATCTGGGAAAATATTGTTCTGAAAAGTGTGCTATCAGCGCGAGGCGTAACTCTCAGTCGCAATATTCCGGGTTCATCCGCGGAGGGTATCTCATTACTCGGTCAGACCCCTGAGCTCTCAAATGAGACTGATGTGCGATCATCCCTTCTGCCAGAATCAGAACATTCAATGGAAGAAGCGAAGACGAAGGATGGTGCCAAAAAGGACGGTCCTCAGGAACGCAATGCAAAAGCGTTGAAATATATTGCAACTCAAATTCCTACTTCTCTTACACCGTTCTTTCAAGGTATTCCTGACAAATTGCTAGTGTTATTTCTGACTCAACCGATTGTCATAGCTGTTGTCAAGTTGCCATCTTTGTATAGCAGGCGTAGCCCCGATGCTGGTCAAAAGCGTCAAGCTATGACTATCGTCAGCCATGTGGCAAAGGTTGCCTTACGTCACCTTGAATGGGAAGGGTCCGGTAGGTCGTTCTGTATGTTTGCTGAATTCAACTGAAGAGCTTCCTGAAGATGACAAACTTGCATCTTACGCATACTGGACGGTGATGATGGGCCTGATTACAGTCTTATTGTTTGAGGGTCAGTGCCATTACAATGGATTGCTCATGCATTACTTATTTACATGCGTAGAGCGCACATCCCAGAGCAATATTCATACGATGCTCTTGGTGGCTTTTCGCAGGGTCGGAGGCCTAGACACTTTGTTGACTATCTGCCGCCGATATGCCTTCGCCGTGGATCGTATTGTTCAGATCAAGGCCGCAGATCGCAGTGAAGAAGATAAGCAAGAACTCGTTCACGTCTTCGGTGGTCTTAAGGTTGCTCTCCACCTCTTACATTCCCTGGTGGCTTCCAAACCATTGTTTGAGTCGCCGCAGACCGTTTTACTCATTACTAGGGACAAGAAGGACACTGACCCTGAGTACTTCGAGCCACAAGATTTTCTTGTGAAACTGAGATCAGCTGTTCTACCCTTCGCCCGCGAGTTATGGGAAGCACCATGGTTGGTTCATGCACCACTGAGCGTCTGTAAATCAGTTGTCCAGACAATGCTGGAGCTCATGGCAGGCGAGAATGAAGAGCCTAAGGGTGAATCTGCTCCCGATGGTTTGCCTATATCAGGAGGCCCCAATGTCCTACACCGGCAGCTTGGACCAGACGAGAATGCTATACGACAATTGTCCGACATGGGCTTTCCCCGTTCAGCAGCGGAACGCGCATTGGTTCGTATGCGGAATAATGTCAGCGCGGCTGCCGAGTTTCTTCTAGCACAGCCATTGCCATTCCCTCCTGACGTAGAACCAGAGGATCCTGCTTCCGAAGAAGCTGCTGTGGAAGCACAAGCTTCGAATGAATCTTTGGGCTTTGATGCAGGGCCAGGGCCTAGCATCCATGAGCCACAAGCTGACACCGAGATGGGTGCAGTCGTTGACACTGACGGGCTTTCCTCTCGTATCGAACCTGAGAGCAATGGACCTGAAGTTTCCGTGGCAAAAACTTCTGAAGAGTGGAGAAAGACACTTAGCGAACAAAGAGATACACTCAAGGAGCATGTCGGCCGACGCGCTCTTCGCCTCCTAGATGAACACCCTTCCCTCATCTTTGAAGTGAAGAATGCATTCATTGGACCTGTAGATGGTTACTCGTCACGAACTCTACCCCTCATTATTCAGGATATCAAAGAGTTTTCGCCTGGCGCATATGAGATTCATGAGCAACCGCTTGCCGTCCGGTGTCGTCTTTTGGCCCTTGTTCTTAATGAGGTCGGATCACTAGAGGCTCGATTGCCAACCAACGCCTCCAAGGAACTGATGGATGTTTTGCTTGCTTTGCTGCTAGCACATCCTTCGAACCTTGACAACGGAACTCCTGTAGTCCCCAAATGGCTAGCCCCTCATCTTCTAGTTACCGAAGCACTTCTGGTCACTGGCGATGAGCCTCACACAATTACGCTTCCCCAAGAAGACGAAGAAGTTCCCCAGCAATCAATTTCCAACGAACCATCTTACCCTGCGGTTCGTCAAAATATCTTCCACTTTTGTTTAAAACTCCTTCCGAACATGGAACTTCCTCGGGATGAACTTATTGCAGTTTTACGCCTTCTTGTTCATCTAACGCGTGATCATGCTGTTGCATGCGAACTAGTCAAGATGGGGGGCATTGACATATTACTAGAGCGATTTAAGAGCTTATCCAAAGACACCAATGGATGCCAGATATACATTGCTATCATTTTGCGTCACGTTGCCGAAGACCGATCTACTCTTGAGTCCATCATGCGACTGGAGATCAAACGATGGTTTTCGCAACCCCGCACCAGAGTTTCGGATGTTACAACTTACATAAGGAACTCTGTAGGCATGGCGTTGCGTGATCCAAAAGCCTTTGTTCATGTAACAGAGTCAATGTGCCAGCTAGTTCAGACACATCCACCTGTGCAGCAAATCACCCTTAAAGGCAGCGCAGCTCCAGCTGCCGAGCCAGCCAAGCCAGAGAAGGATCTTGACACTGACCAGATGCAGGTAGATGAGCCAACTCGGGAAGCGTTGCCTTCTGATATACTGGAGAACATGGTCCACCATCTCATTAGTGAGTTGATGCGCGTCGGAAAGCCGGCAGTCGCAGCTTCTGTTCGAACAACACAAGGTGGCGAGCAAAATAAAGGAGCATCCTCTGAAGATGCACCTAGCGCCCTTGGGGTGTCGGCGCCGACATCTGAGAACGACAGTCGCGCCGACTACCTTTATGCATGCTTTCTTATGCAATGCCTTACGGAGCTTCTCTTCTCGTACAATACGTGCAAGACCGCATTTCTCACTTACACAAAGAAGAAGTCGAACACACCCGCGAAGGAGGGGAATCCAAAGCATAGGGCCACAGTGCTTAATTTCCTTCTTTCGGAGCTCACCTCCTTTGGGACTCCTGAGCCTGTCCCTTCGCCTGAAGGCAAACGCAGAGTCATGTTGTGTAATTGGGCTATGTCTGTCATCGTTGCTCTTTGCGTTCATGTGTCAGAATCCCATGACAGCAAGGATCTGCCCAGTGACTTTGTGTCTATTCGGCGACTTGTTTTGGACGCTCTGAATCGTGCCATCAAAGACCCTCTCCCAACGGAGTCGATGGAAGAACGTTATGGGCGTCTTTTAGCCTTGGCCGACCTGTGTCATCGCCTTTTGACCGTGAAGGCCGGGATCGGCTCTAATCACAAAGTTCAGGACGAGAGTCCACTTCATATGGCGAAATTGATGTTGGAGAAAAACTATGTTGCAACTTTGACTAATGCCTTAGCGGAAGTCGATTTAAACTATCCCAACGTGCGCAGTCTCGTTGCCGCGATTCTACGACCTCTAGAGCATCTGTGAGCGGTTTCCTTAATATCTCCTGGTGTGTTCTAACATTTGGCCTTACATTCAGCTCTAAAGTTGCAATCAAAATGGGCCGAATTCCCGAAAAGGGGAAGGAGAGGACCGATGATAGGCTTGCCGGTCTTAATTCTGAGCCTTCACAGGAAGACCACATCGACGAGGCTGGGGACCGCGAGGAGACCCCAGATCTCTACCGCAACTCCGCACTTGGAATGTAAGTGTTGTGCCACTCCACATTCTCTAGTATACTCTATCGAGTTATATATAGCTAACTTGTTTTCGCATTTTTAGTTATGGTGGGGTAAGTAACTTACTATGATCCATTGCTTCATCACTAATGCTCAATTGCAGGAAATGGATGACGGACAGCACCATTATGCAACAGATGATGAAATGGAAGAAGACGAAGAAGCTGATGAGGCCGACGTTGAGTTCGGGGAGGAGGACACGACTGGCAGTGACCACACGTCAACTGACTCAGACGATGCAGATGGACATGATGACCAATTGGACATCGAAGCGCACGGGACTGATGAGGGTTGGCACGACGAAGACGAAGACGAGGATGAGGACGATGACGGTATGAATGAAGATGATGAGGATGACGAGGAAGCGGATGGGTTAAATGAGGAAGCGGAGGAGCAAGAAATCACGTGGCAGGTTGGCTCATTCACCCCATTGTTGCGGCAGTGGTTTCTGATACTATGATGTTTTCCAGGATGTCGGTGGATCTGGTGCCGAAGTCGACGATGGTCAAGGCGAGGAGATGGATGAAGAAGAAGCTATGGAAGGTTCGATGATTTCAAAAAAATTCTTTACTCCCTGCTAACATTACTTGAATAGGCATCCCTATTATGGGTGAAGAAGAAGCTGATGAGGACGGTATAGCCTCGGAGGAAGACGAGTAAGTCACAGCTTTAAGTGGATGTCATTTATTCATACCTTCATTAGTATGGGGGAAAATATTGGAATATTGGAGCAAGCAGATTTAGTGCAATCCGATGGTGAAGATGCTATGGGCCAATGGTTTGGCGAACTGGCAGCGGGCCGTGAAGCACAGTTCTTCCCCGGTCCGACTATTGCAGGCCGTCGTCGTTCGGGTGCGCCATTACCTTTGCATTTTACCATTGAGCTAACATTTATTCAGCCAATATAGCGCACGATCTCAATTTCTTCGGTAGCCCCCGAGCCGCGACCACAAGTGGTCAAGATAACTCGACACATCCTCTCCTGGTTGATCCATCAGCATCTCAAGGTGGATCGCATTCACATCCTCGAAGTTCACACCGCAGAACAAATCGCGGCAATCAAGCTGCTAACGCATATACTGATCTTCTCCAAACTATTGAGGATCTCGTCAGCGGCGGAGCACTACAACTTTTCCAGCAGATTATGAGTGTTGGCAGGGGAGGTCCAGGAGAATTACATATCGACCTTGCACCAATTGGCGCACACCTTGTCCCTGGTCTTGATCGTCATTCCATACACCGTCACGGTCGTTCAGCGGTTTTACATGGAAGATTAGAACGTCCAACTCGCACGGAACCCCGTGTAGAGACACAAGATTTTGGACCATTACCCACTCTTCAACGTTGGGGAGAAGAAGCTAAGATGACACATGGTAAATTTATTAGTGACCGTGTCAGTAAGCTCGCCAACCATGTTACTGTCGCGCTTCTTCCAGCCGCTCGAGAAGCGGCCAAAGAAGCTAAGCGCAAGGCAAAGGAGTTAGAGGAACAGGACGAACAGCGCCGCAAGGAAGAGGATGCCATGAAGGAGAAAGAAGCATTAGAACCAGGTCAAAGCACGACACATCAAGCACCTGAAGCGCCGGCCCAGGCTCCAACAGCTATTGAAGAACCTGAAGAGGAATCTGCAGAGGAACTCGGTGATTCCGCGGTCGAAACTATCCTAACAGAGGCTCAAGCTCATCTAGTTGACGAAGATGCGGTCATGGAAGATGTTAGTCAACCTGTAGAATCGTCAGATGCTCCCACGCAGACTGTCGAAAACTTATCCGGAGCAATGGAAGGCATTGCAGTCGAAGCTGCTTTAACTCCATTACAAGACCAGTCAATAGTTGCTCCTGCTGCTGATCCTCATCCTGAAAACGAAACTGGACCATCCACATCATCAACCGCCGAGCCTAATCGGGAAGAGAATGCAGCATCTGGTTCTTCAAACACACCAGCCAGAGTTGTTGTCATGATTCACGGCAATGCTGTTGATATCACAGATACAGGCATAGATCCTACGTTCCTGGAGGCATTGCCGGATGATATGCGAGAAGAAGTCCTTAATCAGCATTTCCGTGAGCGACGTTCGGCCAGGCAGGTGCAGCCGCCAGACTCACAGATTAGTCCCGAGTTCCTCGAAGCTCTACCACCAGAACTTCGTGCGGAAATTTTGCAGCAGGAGACCAATGAAAGAGCTCGTTTTCGTGCTCCAGCCCAACAACAGACAGGGACTGACCCCGTTGGGCCGGTGGATATCGACCCGGCCAGTTTCCTTGCAAGCTTGGACCCCCAACTTCGTCAGGTGGTTCTAATGGATCAGGAAGATGGTTTCCTTCAAACATTACCATCTCACATGATCGCTGAAGCAGGGGTGTGGCGAGAACGTACACATCGCCGGTTTGGTTCCCCGCCTCATGGCGCTGCTGCAGTGTCCTCAGGACCTGCTCAGCCCGAAACACCTCGAAAAGCTGCGGTCTCGCGTGATGCGATTCAACTTCTAGACAAGAATGGCCTAGCGACGCTCGTTAGACTGCTTTTCTTTCCTCCACTTTCTCGCAAGAACATGCTTCTCAAGATCTTTGTCAACCTGTGTGAAAATACTAAAACCCGTGCAGAGCTATTGAACCTGCTGCTTAACATTCTCCAAGACGGTACTGGTGATCTGGCGGCAGTAGATAAAAGTTTCGCCCAATTGTCATTCCGAAACCGATCTCAACCCTCGCAAGCTACTCCAAAAGCGTCCACCAAATCCAAGCCCTCCGTTGAAGTGATAGCCGGGCCCTCGAGTTCATGGCAACTGTGTGGCGAAAGTGTTCCAAATCTGGTCGTTCAGAGGTCTTTGGAAGCTTTGACATTCATAGTTTCCACAAACGAAACAGCGTCCCGTTTCTTCCTCACGGAGCACGAAGTTCCTTCCGGGCTCAAGCGGACCTCGTCTAGGAAAGGTAAAGGCAAAGAGAAACAGCTGCCTCATGTGCATTATCCCATTGTGCCTTTGTTGGCTTTGCTCGATGGACAAACGTTACTGAGGACACCTTCGATGATGGATTCGCTCGCGGCACTACTGGCAACAGTTACGCGACCATTGACCAGCTTGAAAGATAGCAACAAGAAGGAAGATTCCTCCAAAGATACAGCAACTGTTGCCCCTGGGGATGCGACAACAGGGAATGCGATTCCATCTGAAGCAGGTCCAGCACCAATCAACGCCGGAAACAGTTCTATTGACCAGTCCTCGGCTGGAGAATCAAACCGCCATTCTCCGACCGCCGCCGCCGAAAATGCCAGAGAGGAAGTTCCGTTTACATCAAGTGAGTTAACCATAGACGCTTCAAGTCTGTCATTCGCATACTGAATGTATTCTTACCAGCCGAAGGTGGCACAGCGCCTGCAACAGAACCGCCTAGTGCTGAGAAGCCAGGTTTGGATGTCCCGCAGAAAACATTCATTTTACAACCTCCTGTTATTCCTCAATCTTCCCTGCGTCTTATCGTGAACATCCTCACGGTCGGTGAATGTTCCGGGCGAACATTCCAGTCGTCGCTAGCCCTCATTCAACATCTTTCATGTCTTCCTGATGCCCGTGACACAATCGCTTCAGAACTAAAATCAAGGGCACAAGACTTAGGCCACAGCATATACACCGATCTGGACGAACTGGTCGCCGTTCTGCAGCAAGATAGTGCCGGGGAGGAGGTTCCAGCCACTATCTCCGCCAAATTCTCTCCTGCATCGTCTGACCAGGCGAAGCTCTTACGCATCCTGAAAACAATTGATTACATGTACTCTGCCAAAGGTGCTGCAGCGGCATTACAACCTCCCTCAGAACCTGAATCACGACCGGAAACTTCGGACCAAGAGAAGGTCTACGCCATCTACGAGTCTTTCCGGTTTGCTCCTCTGTGGCGACGTCTTGGCGATTGCCTTGCGGTTGTGGAGGAGAAACCGGATGTGGAGCATATGGCGACGGTTTTATTGCCTCTTATCGAGTCTCTGATGGTTGTTTGCAAATATGTTGGGTCCAAACCCAGTGCCGCTCGAGTCCTGCGGGGATCTGCTTCACCTCGTTCTTCTTCCACTGCTCGAGAATCGATGGAGGACCTGTTCATCACTTTTACCGATGCCCACCGCAAGGTACTGAACCTGATGGTGCGCAACAATCCATCGCTGATGAGCGGGTCTTTTGCCCTCCTCGTTCAAAATCCACGGGTGTTAGACTTTGACAACAAGCGGAACTATTTCTATCAGCAGCTGCGTCGCAGACCACACAGTCGTGAACACCACGGTACTCTGCAACTCAATGTTCGGAGACCTCACGTCTTTGAAGACAGCTTCCACCATTTGCAGCGCAAGACTGGAGAACAAATCAAGTATGGAAAGCTCAGCGTCCGGTTCTATGACGAGGAAGGTGTGGATGCAGGAGGTGTTACTCGCGAATGGTTCCAAATTCTTGCTCGCCAGATGTTCAACCCGAACTACGCGTTGTTCCAACCTTGCGCTGCTGATAAACTTACCTATCAGCCGAACCGGGCCTCGTGGGTTAACCCAGAACATTTGTCATTCTTCAAATTCGTTGGTCGTGTCATTGGGAAAGCTATATTCGACAGTAGGCTGCTGGATGCGTATTTTGCGCGTTCACTCTATCGACAGTTGCTAGGAAAGCCAGTTGATTATCGGGATGTCGAATGGGTTGATCCGGAGTATTACAACAGTCTCATCTGGATCTTGGAGAATGACCCAACGATACTTGACCTGACCTTTAGTACCGAAGCAGACGAAGTAAGCTTCCTCCAATTAGCGCATCTTTCTCGAACTCATGCTAATGTGCACTGCATAGTTTGGCATAACACGAATCGTTGAACTGAAGGAGAATGGTTCCAGCATTCCGGTCACGCAAGAGAACAAACGAGAGTTTGTGCAGCTATCGGCACAATATCGTTTAACCAAGTCCATCAAGGACCAAATAGAGGCTCTTCTGGGCGGATTTTATGATATCATTCCTAAAGACCTGATTTCAATTGTACGTCAAGTCTCATTTCACTCATGTTCTCCTTCGGGCACTCACCTCGTACTCAGTTCAACGAACAAGAAGTTGAACTCCTGATCTCGGGGACTCCGGACATCGACATTGATGAATGGCGTGCCGCTACCGAATACAACGGATACTCCAGCTCAGACCCCGTCATCGTCTGGTGGTGGAGAGCGCTAAAATCGTTCAACCGGGACGAAAGAGCTAAAGTACTCAGCTTTGCCACGGGTGTGTAGTCATTATCAGACGTATTGTGACTGTCTGATACTCATATATAACAAAGGGACTGCGCGGGTTCCTCTCGGCGGATTCGTGGAGTTGCAGGTAGGGAGCCATGGCTTCCTTCAGGGTGTTATACAAGTGCTGATATATATCAACGTGATAGGGCGTACAAGGCGTACAGCGATTCTCGATCCACAAGGCGTATGGAGAGTCGGATCGCTTACCACAAGCACATACATGTGAGTTATCCGTACTGCATCGTAACTAGACAGTATTCTTATCACTAGTTGTTCGTTTTACTTTACAGGTTTCAATCAGAGTAAGCCGTCGCCTTTAAAGCGTAGCATCACATTGACCTTAATTCCTGCCTTGCTTTTCCAGTCGATCTACCGCCTTATTCATCATACGAGATGCTCCGCCAGCAGCTCCTACTCGCGATCAACGAGGGTGGTGAAGGCTTTGGGTTTGCCTAATTCAACAATTTTATTTTCATCTTGCATCCTGGACTCTATTAGCCTTTTTTCGTGCGAGTATAGATAGTCCATATTACAAATAGCGCATTTGTAAAAGTATTACATTGCAATTTCACTTTGTTTTAACTCCAGATTCATATCATCTAGATTTTCACTAGACAAAACAAAGATGAATACTTGTGCGTGTGCACATTCGATAATCCAAGCTATGACAGCGGAAATAAGAATGCACCAAAAGATTTGCTTCCGCAGCCTTCTACGCTGCAATCCGAAGTCATCCACAACTTATTCTCTTGCCTTCAAAGGTAGTATCGTCCTAACAGGTGGTCTACGTCGCGAGCGCATCTGAATCTCTTTATAATTTTTTTATTCATTTAAAAGGGACAGCTTAAATCCTCAGAGACGATCTGAAATGAGTAGTCGAGTATTGGTCGGATGATCGATTACTGAAATATTGTGAAAGAGACTTATATGGTGGTACCTTCGTCGTTGCCTATGCATGGATAATAACCACCCAATTCAAATGGATCTAGGGCTGGCCACAGGTTATTCGAGTGCTCGTTATGCATACTGGGGCATGCCTTACGTAGTCGAGCTTGACGTCCGGAATCTATTGTAGTGATAAAAAAAATTTAAGGCGTTCAGGAATCGCAATAGATATCTTTTAAATTTCTATCAACTACCACCTGTTCGCCTTTGGAACTCCAACTACAGCTTCCCCTTCACGCCATGCTGCTCCCCTTCCTCATCCCTAACTACCAAAATCGCCTTCCCATACGTCCTCCGCTTCTCGAGCGCCTCGAGGCCCTTGGGAAGGTCCTCAAAGGTAAAGGTTTGCTTATAGACTATAGGGGTGGCTTTTTTGGTGTCGAAGAGTCTACAGGGGTTATATTATTTATTGTGTGATAGGGAAAGGGGAGTGGATGGGTCTGGAGGGAAGGGGAAGAGGGGGATGAAAGTACATGCTCACTCGAAGAGACCCTTCCACACGCGGGGAATTTCTCCTGCCTCGTATTCTGGGGGAGGAGGCGGATTCGGGGACAGAGGCAGATTTCGTGAGAGAGTGAAAGGGTGGGGAAGGTGCATGAGTGTGATGCGAGAATGGAATATGGACAATTACGCACTGGCGTATGCGCCCCAGTGGATGCCTACGATAGAGATGTTCTTAAGGAGGACAAGGTTGAGGGGGAGCTGGGAGAGGATGATAATGATGATGAGTCAGTCTGTCGTGTGAGGTTGCCCGTACTTTTTCAATTTCGCCTGCAACGAAGCCTACGACAATAGCGCGACCTTTCCATGCGATGCACTTTAGGGAATCTGGGGGTTGTTAATGACAATGGAGGTGTTATATAGAATATGTACCCCGGATCCGCCCTACGGGGTCGTATACCACGTCTGGAGGTATATGCATGAGCTACTGTCGAATCCCAAGCGACATTCCGGTACTAACCTACGCCTTTACCACCCGTAATCCGCATAACTTCTTTCTGCCACCCTATTCGAGCCATCAGTCCCACACCCCTCATCGCACACACGCACTCACCCTCCACGGTATAATTCACCACCTCATCCGCCCCCCCAAGCTTCTTCGCCACATCCAGCTTCTCCCCGCTCCCCGCGGTCGCAATAACCCTCGCCCCTAGCGCCTTTGCGATCTGCACTGCTGCCAGCCCCACACCGCCCGCACCCGCATGCACCAGGACCCACTCACCCTCTCGTACCTGCGCGCGCCCCACAAGTGCCTCATAGCTGGTCGGATACGTGACGAATAACCCCGCGGCCTGCGCAAAGGACATGCCGCCTGGGACGGGGAGAAGGTGCGTGTGGGTGACTGCGACGCGCTCGGCATATGCGCCTTGGGTCGAACCAAACACGCGGTCACCAGGGCGGAAGGAACACCCCGAGGGTATGGGCGAGTGCGCGGCGATGCGCCCTGCGAGCTCGGCGCCAAGAATGAAAGGGAACGGCGGTTTGGTTTGGTATTTTCCTTGGGCTTGTAGGATGCTGGGGGAATTTAATCCAGGTACAGCGGTGTGATGGGAAGCTCACTCGAAGAAGTTGAGGCCCGCGCAGTACACTTCGACAATCACGTCCATTGGCCCAGGCGTGGGCTCGGGAGCGTCAAATGACATCTCCAGCTCAGAGGGGTGCACGTATTTCGTTACTTGCCAGGCCTTCATTGCGGACAGCACGATAGTTGCAGTCAACCTCACCTCACCGCATCGGCGACCTTCGTAACCGTGGCTGCACGCAGTGCACGTGACCATCTCATCTCTGCGCATCTCCGCATTTCTCCTTCACAAACATTTACC
>QLPI01056816.1:0-10446 GCA_003314275.1 Chroogomphus rutilus
CTAATTTCTTCTACCGGTTGACGGTAGAAAGCAGTTGTGCAAGCCAGGCAGCGTTGCACATGTAGAAATCTATCAAATGGAGAATGTGTTATACAAAATTTATTTCATAAGTAATGTACTCACTTCACCCATGTGATGTTTGTTCTGAAATCTGAAGCTAGAACCCATATTCGATTTTGTAATGAACGGCAACAACCTCACCGTGACTTGCCATGAAAAGTCGGAAATTCTTGAGCGAATTCACAATGATCCGGAGAAGTCAGATGATATCGTCTCCTCTCCAGGGTTTAGTACATATGTGCAAAGTGTGAAGATACGACACCTCGAAATGCGTTTATACTGTAAGGCTCAAGAAACCATTTAACAATTATGACAAAATCGTGCAGGATCTCCAAGCGCATGTAGGAGAGGTATCTTCTGTAACCCAGATCAAAGCTTTTGTCGTCTCCATTTTTCCTTCCCCTCCATCTTCTGGCCTCGGAGTCTTGGATAGGAGAACTTGGCATAATATAATGAGAGAGAAGTTGGGTATTAGGCATGGTATAAGTGCCATGCAAGCTCGACGACGTTGGTTGTACGGACCCTGCAGAAATCATTCAGTGTAACTGGAATAGCTAGTAAAAACCCCGTCTGAGTTCCAGGCATATCCAAAAAGTCGATTTCAGACTCTCCAACTTGCCTAGTTTGCGTAACTATAAAAGCAGATCTTTGTCCATCGATAAGTGTATCGTAGGCACTTATAATTGCATGAACATAATGGAGGAAAATGTGATGAAGTTGAAGGGACTCATTGAAGCATGACTTGCCAATGAAAACAAGCCCAAGAGTGCCAAAAGGAGGCGTTGACTTGTAGGAAGCCAAGAACGACAGACAAGTGAAGAACGGGTTAGATGTTACGTCCCATCAATATTTTGAAGAATAGCATTGATCGACACTTGTGGTAGCCTGTCCATATGTTCTTAGGCAGTCCAAACCAACACCGACAGCACTATGGCATTTTTCTCTATATTCACGAATGGAAAAAGATGCGTCGGCAACTCTGACTCTTTATGTAAATTAGAGTAATATACCGAAGATTAAGTGTCTCATGCTGACGAGGATCTGAGGCACCCGAGAATATGGTTAAATAGAGTTTGGAAACGCCATGGTGACCACTGCTCCCCATCGATGAACATTGAATAATTCTCCTCGTTTCATCTTCTCCCGTATTTCAGGATGGAATGACCGCTGGACAACACAAACTGTAGACAGTGAAAATTTGCAATAAGATCACGATTCATGATCCTAGAAAAACAAGGAAAAAGAGAGGTAAATTCATATCAAGAAGATATTGCTCAGAACCGAGAGTCGTATTATAAAATCAGCGTGTAGATTTTATTCGAACACACCGTTAAACAGCAGCGGCGATAGTCATCACCATCATGGAGATGAATCAGGAAACCCGAAGGAAAAAGAGCAATTTGATATTGTTCAGTCTCCCGCCTCTCAAGAGGACTAAATCATTGTAATAGTCCAAGCCTCGCTACCAGCGACAAAGAAGTACGTGTGCAAAACTGCGAGATCAATGTCCGTTACGTGTCCATCTTGGGCCCCTGGCGTATGGTGTTGGCTCTCGTTCGCATAGTTGTGGATTAGTACAGAGAATGAGGCATCTACAGCTCAGTATGTTTAAGACACACCATTGGGACCGCTTGATGACATCTCGAGAACTGGATCACGGTTGTAAGATCGTATTTCATAAATGGAATGTAAGATCATATTTCATAAATGGGAATTTGGGATAGTTAGTCTATCCACACAACAAAAACTTGTGTAATCTACCCGCAGGGTTCGTCCACCATCGACCCTCTCAAAAAAAAAAACATATACACACCCTCGTTGACACACATTCCTCGTGCGCTGAGTATTCCCCAGGGTTAGTTATGAATATAAACGCTCTTTCACTAAAATAGCTGGTTCGAAAAAATACCCCGCTCTGCCAACAAAGGAAATACAACAATTGAATTTTGTGGCAGCAGACGCAAGGGGGTGAATTGAAAAATGTTCGCTTCCACATCTTTCAAAAACTTGAACTGAGCTCCAGCGAGGAGGGAGTCGATCCTTCTCCAAGCTGCAAAGTGGATTGCCTCCAGTTCACGAGTAGAGTACGCGTCGATTTGTATTTTTTCCAATTGATTAGAACCAGGGATAGTAGAAAGTAACTGCAACAACCAGGCAAGAAGCTGGCCGGTCATGTTCGAATTGTAGGAGAATGACACATGAAGGAATTGAAGATTCGGATTAAATTCCATATTAATGTCATGGCTAAAGAGCCCTTGATCTTAATGATCGAGTCAGAGAATTTATTTGAATATATTTGAATAATGAATGGGTGATTTCACATACTATAACACGGCATCGAAAATTTGAAATCCTTCAGTGAGCCGCCGACGGTACGGAGAAGCTCGTTGAGAGCGATTCCGTCCCGTTTAAGATTGAACAGGTATAACGTGTGAATTTGCGATAAATTAAAAGGCGACCGAGGTCCAAGAAACAATTGAATCAATCTGGTAAAGTGGTCTACGTCCAATTCTAGGTGAAGAAGTGATCTCTGATTGTAGGGAATGAGGTTGCGGTCCTCTTGAGTTTCCATGTGAACCAGGAACTGTTGTAAGTAGCTGAAACGAATGTGACTCAAGGAGAGGCGAGTGACATTTTGAGCATGATATAGCGAGCTTATAAGCTCTTGATGGTTGTCAAAGGTACCTTCTGAGATGCTTGCGGACCTCAACGAGGGCAACTGGAGTACGCAATGAAATGCTTGTTTGAAGTCCTGTTTGATATCGACCCAAGGCGTACGCTTAAGGTCGACCACCAGGCACTCCAATTTGTTGAGTTTGCGAAACACCAGAGGCAGCGCCTCATCAACTGTGAGCGTTGTCGTCTGCACATCCATGAATCTGATGTAATCAGCAAGGTGAGGAGAAGCCAGCAAAACATGGCAGAGTTTCAAGCTCGTTGGTACATATTTGTCGGCCTTAGGTTCCCGTTCGACAATGATTATGCGGCGAAATAGCTGACGTTGGCTAGTGGGAACCCAGGAACGGCAGACGAGTGATGTCTGGCGTAGAGTATCGTGCTCAGGAAGATTTTCTAGAATGTCATCGATCAACTCTTGGGGTACTCGATCCATCTCTTGGATGGCAAGAGACTTGAATGATTGCCGGAGTTTCAAACATATCAGCACTTATGTAACAGAAACTTGGGGAATACTTCGATTTACATAACCAGCCAGAGCCCCGGTCCGAGCCCATTTACGAGATTTACCCGCAAAATGGGAAAATTTTCACAGGGTAAGGGTACTTACTAAAGCTAGGGTGGCAATGCTCAACTTGTGGCAAAGTTCAACTAAAGTTCAGTTCTTGTTGATTGTAAATTTTATTTCATTTGAGTGTTATCCAGGCGGTGAACGTGACAATGGCATAGTTCTAATAAGTAGCACGCTCAGTCGACAGGAATGGGGAAATCCATTCTATTTGGTACCTGTAATAAGTAACATGCTGCAGGACAAAACGGTAAGCTAGCTAGAGGTGTAACATGGTGGTGGGTAATGTAGCTCAGTCGACACGAATGGGTGAATTGATTGAGGTATGGTTAACTACTGATACATAATATAAGTGAATTAGAACGAACGTGTGGAATGAGACTGTATATGCCCGTAGATATGGGCTTACGGTCAGGTCAGATCATGAAATGACATTCGTGTGGATCAGAGCCTGATTCAACAATAGATATACTGTTACGACGAAGTTTCAAGTCCAGCCACGCTTTGATTAAATGGCCTCAGTTCCGCTTCCAAGTTCTCATCTGCCTCAATGCAAAGGGAGGACGTACCCTGGATTAGCATTAATCACTAAGTAATGCAATATCCAAATATTACCATCTATTGCATGGTAATTCGTTCCACTCGCCGAAGAGGTACAACCAACCGGCCCACATGCCAAACCGACGTACACAAAAATTCAATTAGTATATAAAGCCGGTTTTTAACCGTGCAGTGTCTACCAGGGACCATTTTAGTTTACCAACATCATCTTAAAAAAAGAACAAGGCATTTAATTTAACAGCCGACAGTCCCAATCACGATCCTGATCCTTCCCAATCCAACCTTCGATAATGTCGCAACTCTTATCGAATTCATCAAGGAGGTTAAGACCGCCTTCGTGGTATGTCTCCATGTCATCTACCTTGCGTGATTTCATTTTCTTATTGTATGACGAGGGTACCACGAACACGTTCAGCGCGGTTAAGGATTGGCGCGATTTGTGATAGTTCAAGATGGCAGGATCGGATTTGGCCCAGTTATGGATGCTATAGGAGAGGAGTAAAAAGGATGTAATATTATAAGGATGATAAGACGAAAATGAATGTGTAGGGATGGAGAGACATACCATTCTCGGATTTTCTGTCTACGGATTGAGAAGTGGGTTGCAATTACATCCTAGGATTAAAACCGCGGTCAGAATATATTAGTGTCTATGGAAGAAGTAAACAAATACCTTCCAAATCCCATTTCGATGTTCCTCCTTCATCCATTCTAGCATCGCCCACCGAACGGTGTTGCGCGAAACGTTCTTATTGTATTCGATGCTATACTCATCTTCCATGTTTACTTGTCCCATTCCAGGCCTGGATGTGAATTAGGTTATCCATAGTGTCAGTGACAGTGTGGCAGTACTCACTCATTGAAGTATGGTGCTTCGACAAGAATCATGGATTGAATGCTCACGAGGACTTGAAGTAATGTTGATTTTGAGGACCACTGCTCTTCCGGACTACATCAGGAATTTATCACTTTCAGTTAGGCTCATCCCGTAATTGTGACAGAAATATCCACCTTCCGGGCCAAGCTATCCCATGTGATGGAGAAATCAGCCAAATAAAAGAATCAGAAATATGAAAAACGTACTCCCCAGCAGTGAGAGACAGACTTTACCATCCGCATAAAGATTCGGATTGAAACGGACCTTTCCGCGTCCAGTCGTAGCGAGATTCATCTTTGGCGGAGATTCAGGAAAATCGAGCGGCATAAAACAGTCGAATTCGAATAGCCCTCCTGCGTAAGGCGTGCCTTCGGGGCCGGCGATCATGATTTTTCTAATTATCACATAGGTTTCGGCTTGGTATCGGGTAAAACGAATTTAATTTGACACGTACATGATGTCGTTTCGGACTTCGTCTACTCGGACCCATACACCGGGTGGTAAGGAGGTCGAAGTCGCAGAGATCTCTTTAATCAAGTGAAACCGTTTGGCTGGCTGCCGCGTTGAACTTTCAGTCTCTTCGACGGAACGTGTGAAGTGATAGTAAGGATAGTAGCGTGTACCGTCCGGAGAGTCTTTGAATAGGGGGACATGCATGAACGCTAGGTCCTCCCATGCAGCGCAGTACTTCTTTTCCATATCCACGTTTGGATCTTTGTTTTTTCCTTTCTCTATTTCGGAGGACTCCCCAGGCTGTTCCGGTATATCAAACCGCATGATCACAGAGAGCGTACGCTGCATGTCCTCCTGGGCGGAAATCATATCTGCGCAGAGCGAGGTGGCCCTGACCGTCAAATCCTCGATCACACTATCGTCTCCGGTTTCTAAAAGTCGCGAGGCCCCCGCCAGAAATGTTTGGCACTGTTTTGTGAGTGTCCTAAAGTGATCGTAGAGAGGGGGAGCGATGACGACCTCATTCGTGGTTGGGTGTCTTTCCCATTGGATAGTTCCTTCTTTCCACATCCAGTTTTCTATGCCAACACTCTTTTTCTTGGACCATCTCTTCCCAATAAGGACTCTAACGCTGAGTTCTGAATCGGCCATTCGTCGCAAGAGCTTCACCAGCGAATTGTATACGTCGTTGCGAGCTATCCAATCATTTACTGAGTCATTGATTAAGAGACTGCCTAAAAGCTCGGGAAGATACGACATGGAGATCAGAGACCGGATGGACGGATGGGGTAGTAGGTCGAAAGTCGCTGTATCATCCACATACGGCGACGGCAGAAAATAAGCGACAGTGTCCAAAGCTCGAAGAATGATGTGATCCCATCTTGCAGCCACTGCTTCTCTAGCGGCGGTTACCTGTCGATCTTCCTTTTCGACAGGACGATTTGATCCACGTCCCGACCTCTGATTAGCCTGCCAAGAATCGGTGGAATACCCAGTACCCCCTGGACCAACGGTGGAAACATTTTCCTGATGAGAGGTTCGTATCCCCCTACGAACGCTATATCCCTTTTCGACAATGTACTGCTTGTCAAACCTGGCCATCGAGTCAGCACCAGTCACCAAAACCATCTGAAAACTACAGACCCTCCCAATGCCTCGAAAAGAGCGATTGCTCTGACTTCAGCACAGCAGCTGGAGACATCGCAATTCTTTCCCTTGCAGGATTTAGAACATGTGAGCGCACGGAAGCAACCTCGACAATGTGATTGACCACAACGGTCACATTCTGCGTGCAGCAGACTGAGAAGGCTGAAGGGAGGGATTGTAGGCGAGAAGACGACCTGTGTTTGGCATCATGTCGTGAGTGGGGAAATTTGAAGAAAGGGGGAGTCGGAATATTGAGACTTTGAAACACCATGAGATAAAGACAACCTTACCTGGCCGCGTGGAGATGCCACAGACTTGTTACATTTTGTGCATTTTCGAGACTGTGTAAATAGCTCACGGTGCTGTAACAAATCTTGCTCCGGGTCCGTGACGCGAGTCAAAAATGCAGGAGCAGGCTGAAAGGAGTTAGCTGGTCGTGAGAAAGACGTGTCTGCATTTGAGGATACTGGATTGAAAATGTCTCCATTTATAGCATTTGATTTTGAAGCCAGTGGAACAGATTCTGGTGCATCCAGCTGTTCCCATTCAAGAGCAAGTCTTCGAGCCAAAGCTTCGTCAGCCTCGATCGTTGAAGGTCCAGCATGGCCACTGGCACTCTCTGCATCCCCATGATGTTCGGTGAACTCGGTCGCCTTTCTTTTATGTGGTTGATCATATTCTTTCTGCAACTTTCTGGCTAGAGCTTCGGAGTCATTCTCATCCTGTTGGCGTATTTTCGCCAATATCGACTGTAGGTCTTCTTCCTCATTGTCAAGGTGGTCCATTTTGGGTGAAAGTTTTCGAAGTTTCCTGTGTTTCTCGACGGAACGTGACCTCCGACGTTTGATACCGAGCATAGTGAAAATCTGAGTGGCGGTGGTCTGCTTCAACTTTGGTTCCACAGTAGCGCTTAGAGTTGCCCCTTGTCCCATTCTATTGAAATGATATCATCGCGGCAATTCCCTAATGCGGAAATTCAACAAGAATACAACGAGTTCACAGACTTTCTTCACTTTGATTTTTGTGCAGGGATGGAGAATTTTACTAGCGAGCAACAGCTGGCTGCCAATAGGCCAGGCGTGGGCGACTCGGACGCTACAATTGTACTTTAAAAAAATATTATCACTTAGTGCGTGTTGATGCGTTTGAGGTAACCACTACCTGGGGAACGGTAAATTATTGTGAAATGTACGAGGCACGAGGAGACAAATGTCGTCCGGTTGGAGCACCTTACCTTACTGTGACGGCAATTGCAAGCCAAGAATGATTCTCTTAACTGAGATACTCATCAAGAGAAAACGCTCTATGCTTCAAGTTCATCTTACCTTAAGAGAATATGAACTCATGAAGTACAATTGAGCTTATTTAGATAGACAGCCGAATGCAGTTGAGTTAAAACTAGCATGGAGTAGGCGCTTACATAAATAGCTTTGACGACACTGCTCTCACAGCTGTACAGCTGTCACAACAACAACTTCTCTAGACAGTGCACTAAGCCAGTCGTGTCACCAGCTTTGCTGATATTGGCAGTGCATGCAGTGTTGAATATCAATGATACGAAACATTATCTGTCAATAAGTTTGCTTAAGCTAAAGCCATATGCACCAAAGTTAGTATGATTGCACACCATTTTGGTAATCAGCGGCAGTCCACTACCTCTTTCGGCAGTTGTGGCACTCATAAACAGGGGCCTGCTGTCACACGACCAGTGTTAGACACAGCTTAGGATCTTAGGAGCAGTGGTTTATCGAATGCATGGGTATATAAATCACGAACCACTCCACTCATCCACTCATCCCAGTACCCACCATCATGAATCTCGTTAACGAAGATAAATCATGCTTTTTCGAGTCTGTCAATGTCGTCGAGCTTGTGGAATGATGGTTGAGACCCTGTAACACACGTATTCCATTGAGAACATCAGGCTGTTTGTGGTATTTGTCGTTAGGATATTGGGATTCAGCCTTATAATTGTCAGTCTCTTATTGAGCATTCTTTGCTGTTATTTTGGACTGATTTTGGGTCCACCAACAAGGGTTTATCATACTCAAATGTCCCCTCTGGAGTTATAATACAAATGACCCAATAAAATAAGTGGGCATTATCCAAGTGTCCTTCGATCCTCTGTTCATGAATGGTGATTATCTGTGGCAAGTTGTCATTAGCATTCGCTCTATGCGAAACACAGTTGATAGCTGACATGAAGCGAAATTAAGATAAACCAAGGAGCGATTTCATTGAACTCCATGCTTCTTAGCGCACATCTGCACGTGCTTGCGACGATAGTCTTTCCGTTTAAATGCGCTTGAGCTGCGTAGACTTGATCTTATTATTACATGCTTAAGCTGCTGTTTAGCTCACCACAAGGGGCATGGAAAAGACGCCTGCTGGTTCTTGACGTGTCGAATCGCGGTCCCAAGTGTAGCGAATTGCACGGAGCTGCAGTGATGGCCAACGGTCACAGCTCCGGTCACAGGACTGTTCGATGACTCACCAGACTGCACATTCATACAGCTTCTTTATCCCAAGGTGTTTGAGAATGTGCCTGTATGCCTGACACTTCCCTGTAAAGGGTTCTGTTGTGCAGCCGGGCCATATGCACTTGAACTGCTTCCTGTTTACATTTGAACCCTCTAAAATCATCAACCATTCCTCCAACGTCTCATCCTCTGTCCCGGGGCGGCGACGATATTCGTGAAGTGTGGTACTCAATGTTTGTGGAGCCATGACATTGTTCCCTGTAACATTGCTGAGTCCCAGTTGCTGAATCAAGTCGACCGGATAATCGACTGTCTCTTCATGGCTCGTAAAATTTTCTGTATGTGGCACTAACTGTCTGGAATTAGATTGAATATCCGACTCGGGAATAAAATACGGGGGTTGAAAATTGCGAAGCTCCAATAGCCAATTTTGGTCAGTATGATTCTGCGCAACAGGAACAGACTGTTGGAGGACTAATTCTCGAAGTCAATGAGGATTCAGTCTATAATCTCCCATGACTTGACGTACGGTTCAAGTAGTCCTGTTCTGATACGAGCTCGCTATCTAGGCAGCGGGCGGTGGGGCGTGACATTTCATGTACACTTACACTTCAGGTTTCCCCTACTTAAATCATCGATGTGAAACCCATGCAATATTTTAACCAGTCTTGACCAGTCTTTTGAATCCTAGTTCCTTGAACCGCCCGTACAGCCTCTAGCATTGCGCGGTTCGTTGATCTGTTCAGGGGCTAGGTTTAATTGACAATGAATGACTAAGACGACTATATACTCTTCTATAACCATTAGAGGACATTGTCAGACGCGGGACACGCCACCGTGGGTCGTGTCGCAATTACCCTTCCAACACTCCAAAGTCGGTTGTCATCTTCAACAATCTTTAATCGCAAGTTACAATGTTTCATTACTTACATAGCCGTTTTTTTGCAGCCCTTCATTGTCCTCTGTGAAAATAAGCGCTCTGATTCCGAGACCTGGCAGTGATCTGGTGCATAGGTTGGGGGATGCAGAGTAGGCCGTAACTTGTGATTTATGTCCATGCAATGCGACCCCTAATACTTCGCGTCCAATTGTCCCGAAAGGGAAGTGGGTGTAGATTATCAGAGACTTTCTGCAAATTTAGTCAGGTGCCCCACTGAAAATGATGTATCTTGCGTGACAGCTACACTCAAGTTGGAGGGGTTAACGTAAGTACAGCAATTATGGCACCAGGGTAAGTATCATCCTACAGCCACGAAACTCGTCGTAATGATAGGTATGAACTTTCGGCAGCCGTTACAGCCTCGGTATCCACTGGCAAGCTACATCAACTTGTTTATCAACAATAGAAGGACAAGCGAGAACATTTTTCCGTGGCGTGCATCGGGATTCGAGTCACTCTTTTCGCAACAGCATCTCTTGACGTGTACTCACGTGAGTCGAATTTCAAAGTAGTACTTTCTGATGCGGCGCACGCTACGAGTCATTCACTCAGACTGGACCCAAGGTATCTATGGACATGAGGTTTAGTTGATGCCGCTGTCGTGACGAGAGCCACGCCAGCCGATGGTTTGAGCATTTTCTAATTTCCTATTGCCAAGCGGTGCTCTTGGCAGCACAGGCGAGGA